>JASANF010012851.1:0-42900 GCA_030248245.1 Trissonchulus sp. WLG1_4 | reverse complement strand
TTTTCTTCTATTTCTCCAACTTCTGCATTTACTTCTGTTTATACTAAATCTTCTGACACTTTGATTTTTTATTTTCTTTTCGTCCATCTTATCCATCATCTCATCAATCAGGCACGCCAAAGTAAGTTTTTCAGTTGACCATAATAGTGATTTTTAAGTCAGCGCAAAGACGACAAATTCAAACTTTTCGAAATTTTTACTGAATAAATAAATACGTATGCAGGTAGACGTAGATAATACAGAAATTTTTTAATTAAATGAGTTATTAAGACGTCAAATGCAGTTAGCTTTTGAGGTACAGCGTCAAACTGAAAATATGATCTAAGAATTTGAGAATTTATGTTTATTTTATTGTACCGAAAGAATATATCTTGCACTAACTCTTTGTTAGCTTGAGTACAATGACAATCGTTTTCAAAATTTCTTACACGAAAATTTACTTAAAAATTATTAATATATTGTTATGTTGTTCTCACGCTAAACTAAAATTTAAAACTATTCATGGTAGGGTGTTTTTTCTACCATAAGTGCTTTTAAATTTTAGCTCACTGACATCAGCCGTGCCCATGCCTGCGACTACAAGAGTGACTGCGACGGACTTTTGGTACGTTAAAAAAGTTTCTTGGTTTGTCTAGAATACCAAACTTGTATACGTGGTGGTGGAAACTTTATTATAAATTTATTTTCAAATTTTGGTGTGTTCAACCAATAGGGTTGTTTGTTTGTTTTACACGTTACTCATTTTATCAAGAGAATGCTCTATTCTTGTTAATTTAGTCATCTAAAACTAGGGTTTTGAAAAACCATGGTTTTAAAATGTTGGTGAAAAGCAGTTTAAATCATGGTTTTTCTAAACCAAGTTTAAACTATGGTTTAAACCAGGTTTAAGGAACTTGATGGGCCAAAGTGCTCAGTCAGCCCATTTTTTAAGGACATTACGTTAGAAATTACTCTATTTTAGAATAATTTTAGAAAAAAGTTCTGTCGAATGGGTTTTTCTAAATCAGGTTTAAACCATAGTCGTGGTATAAACCGTGGTTGTTACAAACCACCGTGGTGAAATCCACCGTTGTCTAGCACATTTGATACAATTTGAAAAAATTTTGGTTATTCGCTATATTTTAAGAAAATTATGAAAAAAATTATTCAACATACAACATACTGTTCTCATTATTGTTTGTTTTATTTTCTATTCATTTGTTTCAATTTGTTTGATTCATGTTAATCATTAGATAATTTCTACTTCAAGCTGTAACCCCCATCCAATTTCTCGATCTACCTATCTACCTAACACCTACAGTAAGGTAATAAGGGCAACTCGACGCCTATCTGCATTTGTCCCAAAAGACGCCAGTAGGCCCAGCTTATTATTATAAGAATAAGCAGGAAAGGGGGAAGTAGCTGACTAACGGGGCGCAGGTTCACTTTGTGGTGTATTTTGGTGGCGGACAGTTTGGTGTTAGTAAACGAGCTGCTGTACTTGTTTGTGGAGGGGACTTATTATTTTGGAATAGTTGCTAGTTGTGAAGATTTGGGAGTTGCTGATTAGGCTGTTTTATTGCCTCCTTTTGGTAAGTGAACTGATTTTAAAGCGGCCCATTTGGGGGCTGCAACATGGCATCCCTGGCAAAAATCCATTTGAGCATTTGAATTAAAGAAAATTTTAGCTAATTTACTAATTTTTATTCAGTAAAGTAAAAGGTAATCATAACAGCTTGAAGGAATTTTACCCATTTAAAATCTTGATAACAACCCATTCTAACGCTTAAAAAACTCATATTTTTTTAAGCCATAAAACCTATATATAACGAAAATTATATAGTTTTGACAAATTGTACGTATTTGCTGTTGATTTGTAATATATAGCATACCTATTGCTGTATTTTGTCTCATATCTCTCACTATTCTTCACTCATAAAAGTTAGAACTACCCATTCATTCTGTAGTGTATAATTGTAAAAATCTTAGTTTTGTTTTACTGTGTGCTCATTTTGTTATAACTACTGTTAGGTACAGTTTACGTATGTAAGTTAAACCGATATCTACTTTAATTGATTTTTACGTTATTATAGTTTACTCGTTTACTCTAAATCGTTAATTATTTCAAATCCATCTCAAAATGCCAAAAAGTAACGAGTAATTATACGAGTGCTGTGATCGTGTTATGTGTTATGACCGAAAATGTGTAATTCCAACTTTTAAAGTTGGAGATAGAGTATCTCTTTATACACCTACTACCGAACGTGGCAAAACTCCTAAACTCACCATGCACTGGAAAGGTCCATTTAGAGTCGTTAAACTCATAGGCAAAAATGCTCATCTTCAGTCAATAGAAAATCCTAGCCTTCCTATTCAAGTCCGCCATATCGATCATCTGAAGCGTAATCATGATCTTTTTCTACCTCGATTAATTTCTTCTAGTGACACGGACGAAAACTTGGACTCGTTAACTCAACCATCGCCATTGAGACCTCGACCTATTCGCACAAGACGATCACCTAGAACCAACTAACTTCATTCTGCTCCTGTCCATTTGTTTTAATTAATTCTCAAACTCTGCTTCTGTAATGTTCCAATTATTGTTGGAACATTACAGAATGTTCCAATTGTTCCATCCATGCTTACATATGTATCTCAGCGAATGATAGCTGATTTCATCAGTACACTCCTTGTATTCATTCTTTTTCGTTCTCTATTGTACAGATACCATGGCGTATTCCACTCAAACGGGCGAGGAGGACATCATCGACATCCCGCCAGTACCCATTCCAGAGACCGTCGCGAATTCAGCCACTAGCAGCACCGACGTCTCTCAACCCACTCAATCATCAAAATCTCCATCCGGCTCCTCTGATTTGAATTGCCACTACATTTTTGTCCATGGCAATTACGAACTCTCCGTCAACCATCAATGTCGACCCGAAATCAACGTCGCTAACCTCTTATTTCCAACGCCAAAAACCCTAGGCGAATACATTCATCTCTTCCAATTGGGTCTGGTCGAGCAGGCCCACTTCCTCCGCACCCGAATTTTCTATGCGTCCGAAATGGACAAATATTTTTCATCCATTCGTGAACTTTATCAATCCATAAACGGATAAACGCATGGGTTTTCAATCGTGACGATATCTGGCTGACCGTTTGGATGCACGCTGCGAGCAATTACAAGAAAATTCTGCAGGCTTTGAACCGTGCTAGCTATTTGCTGCAAAACGGGATCGACCCGCCTTTTGACATAATCGATCTGTTTTGAGCAAATTCTTGGCGGCCCTCCGCGTTCAATCCTGCTTCTTGGTGATGGTGGAAACTATAATAGCGCAAATAGCGCCTAGGGATGGGGGGGGGGGTAAAATCTCGTGCTCGTGCACGCTTACACGCGACATCTACCAAAAGGTTAATAACTCATTATTTATTCATAGTCTGCTTGCAAAAACATTAAAAAAGGTTTGCAAATACCTTTGGGGATATTTTGGCAAACTTTCAGCTAAATTAATTGAGAAACTTTTAAGAAATTGAGAAAAGTTAATATCTCAAAAGTTTCTCAGTCAATTTCGCTGAAAGTTTGCCAAAATATCCCCAAAAGCATTTGCAAGCCTTTTTTAATGTTTTTGCAAGCAGACTATGAATAAATAATGAGTTATTAACCTCTTATCCATATCTTAATGCTTATCAACGCACCAGCGATTATATACTAAAGAAAGTGTGTTTCGCAGACAATCTACGCGCTAATGGGCCAGCCACATGTTGCACAAAACGGCAACATGTGGCTTGAAAACGACGAGCGCATCTGCCTGCGCTATAAAACAGGCAGAAACGAGTGTCTCACTCTTCTTCTAAATAGAGTGAGACACTATTATGTACTCTTGATAGCACGTAAGTCAGTGTAAATCGGCTGGCAGGTCAGCAAAATACACTGTTTTTGTGGGCGTGTGTGTGTGTCAGATCGTTTATATATGTATCCACATAGAGATAGAACACAAACAACAGGCAGCGCGCATGTCCTGTCAGTACTGGAAAACTGCTCACAGTATTACGACATGAATACAAAACCTGTTGCATCAATATTTCGCCGATTGTATATCAGCGAGTCTGCAGCAGAAATCTATGAGCTGTACTTGAGAAGGGCAACCCCCACTCTGTTACGGGCAATAGTGGATCACATGTCATCATCATGTGATTCACATTTGGACAGCTTCAGCTAGATCAAATTGTCACTCTTTGACTATCAAGAAGTACTCCTAGTTACGCATAATCTATCTATAAATAATATGAGACCATTTTTTTGTCAGTTAAAATGTACAATATTGCTGGAATAAAAAGCAGTTTCACTAAGTATGAATGAATTATGCCAATACTTTTATACGCTTAATATATTGTAAATTAGGCAATTAGTCAGTGCAGCTGTTGAAAGTAGAATTGTAATTAGCGGCCAACACGGAGCCATAGGGACAGTTTTGCCATATAAAAGTATCCTCACATACGCTTTTCTCTAGGCAAAAATGTCAAAACTCTTTGGCCTGGAAATGGTTTCGATTATTAATGCTGAGATTGTGGACCAGAAATTATAAGCAACGCAAGGGTTTCAAGAACGCTCACTGACTTCAGTTAGACTGAACGGACTCAATTATGGCTGACAGTGACATAACATACTGACATGTTTAGTTAAACCTGTTGGCTTTTCAAAATTTTTGTGCCGCGTTTTATATTCGAAGAATATCCTCAGCACTACAAGCATGTCGCAAGAGAATCAGTCGAAAGGAAATGTAACTTTACTTGCAAAACGTGCTTGTTGACACTATTGTGTAAGTCTTGATGTCCACCTTTACAGCTGATAGGTAAATAATAAAGTTTTGTCCTTGTCCGTTCAAGGTAGCGACTGACAAGGGGACAATTAGCCGCAGAAAAAGCTTTTTAAATATTAAAAAGTTAAATTTGAGACAAAATTTACGTTATTTGATACTTTGTTATTATGGCAACAGTAGACGTTTTGTTACCGCGGTTAGCGGAACTTGCGGTAATATCGCGGTAGATACTGCAGCTAAACAATAGGGGTGGATTTCACAAAGGTGGTTTTACTAAACTATGGTTTTACGTACGTTTTTATATGATTTACACATAATTTCATTACGAAATATCGCCTGATTCGTTACGAATTTCGTCGATTTTATTAAACCATGGTTTTAGCGCAGTTGAAATTTGAAACCTGCAGCACAGCAGGTCTCTGTTTTGCTGAAATTTCAGCTGAGCTAAAACCGTCGCTTAAGAAAATCTGCGATATTCGTAACATGGGCTACTGTCTTGTGCACCTCTAAACAACCCATACCAGCCCTCTCTTCCCGTTATTTGCACTATACAAACTATTTGCACTACCCCCACATATACCCATTTATCCTTTTCCTACCATTGTTTTTTGGTGATGCCAGTTTGATCAGTTTGTTAGTTATGGCGGCACCAGGTATTTACAAAAAAAGAGCATGGCGTACGTATGGCGTATGGCATTACGTATGGCATTACGTATGGCGCATGAGCGGGCGCATGAGAGGGCGCATGAGCGGGCGCATGAGAGGGCGCATGAGCGGACGCATGAGCGGACGCATTTTCACACTGCCTGCTGCATTATTTCACACAATGCATTAGGTATGCAAGTGTGCGTGTGCGCCCGCTGGTGCGCCCGCTCATGCGCCATGGCGTGCGCCATGGCGTACGCCATGGAGCAAAATGCGCCCTTGTGTGAATAAATTGATGCAATTTATGCAGCTATTTCAGACAGAAAAAACCCACGCTATAGTCAAAAGTGTTATCATTTCTTAATACTTTAATAGTTGTTGAAGTCCTACTAAGATAATGTATTTTTTATGGATGGACGGCTGGAATCAATTAGGGGGAGATTGATCTCTCACTTCAATACGTTTATCACACCAATACTCATCTTACTAGTCATAATTATAACCATGGTATAATATTTAAATAACCATCTGTTTTTGTGTGTTTTTTGAAAAACCGAAAATTTATTAGAAATAAAAACCTACCATAGATTCAAATTCAAAATCAAGACTTTTGCATCGAAGCAATTTGTATCTAAAGCAGTAATTGTCAATAAAATTTTATCAATAGTTGTTTTTATATGTATATAAGTTGTGAATTCTGTTGGAATTGTCATTGTTAAATCTGTTTTGTCCATAACTTTTGTTTTTTCGACTCGCATCCAAGCCTCCAGTCAGCATGCGGTGAGATTTTTGGTAATGTTTTACATTCTAAAACTACATTCTAAAAGGAGTATCGAGCTTTTATCACTTAAGGGGGTAATTGCGTTTTTAGGTGTTTTTTTAAAAAGCCATAGCTCAGCGTTTACAAATTCAAATCACAAGCGGTCTTTTGCATTAGGTAGAACAATATCTTTCCTAAATGTATGCCATGCCTTGAAATTTAACCTGTGATTTTCTTTCCAGTATAAGCGACTAAAGAAAGGTCCTTTCCAAAATAATAAAATTTTTTACAAAAGTTTGCGCCACAGCTCTGAATCATACGATTACCTGTTGGGGCTGAAAGTTGGTAAGGTTTTTGACATGTTTAAAATCCCCAGGCATGTCCCCCACTTTTTTAATAACTAGTCAATTTACTGAGAAAATAGCTGAAAGGCAAACGCACCGAAAATTTAAGATATTTTCTTGTAATTAAAACCATCTAAAAATGTCCACAGGTGAAATTTCAAAAAAGTGAGAGACATGCCTGGGGATTTTGACCTTTACAATACTGTCCCAAAAATTTATACTCAGGCGTCACTTATAATTTGAGTACTGGTGGCGCAAAGTTTACATAGAAATCACAAAAACCTCGAAAACGCAACTACCACCTTAAACCTGGTTCACCATCCTCATCTACATATATTACATAGTTTCGTTTTGTCTATAATTTTACAGCAGAGCCAATTTGGACAATTTCTGAAGGAAAAATATTAGGAAAAATATTAATGGGTTCACTCAAAATTACTGACTGTTGTCACTCAAAACGTGGTAGACTGGCCCAGACAATGTACAAAGGCATGCCGACCATAAACGGCTCCAATTAGACTTGCATATTAACAATGACTTACCAGACCTATGGTCACAGATAGACATGGGGGAAAGTCCCCCAGATTTGAGATGTCGAGACTTGCTCCCCCTCTCAAATTTGACCTAAAAACTTAGATGAATGAAATATTTAAGCAGATGCAATTTATTGCGTTTTTTACGTTCAAGCCCCCCCCCGCAGGTTTCAAGGCGATCTTAAAATTTCGAAAAACCAGGGACAAGCCCACCCCCAGACTGAGACCCCGTCTACATGTATTATGCCTACGGCCCTAGCACACACTCACGTAACACAACCAATAAATGATATTCAAAACAAAACACTTGTTTAAGTGCACACTGAGGTTGCTTTAATTTTTATTATTTTTCCATTGAATGATATTGCAAATATTTTTAATTTAGGTAAGAGGGAACATGATGACTTTCTAGGCATAAATAAATTTTACTAAAAATTATCACTTAATCATTGAATTAACTTATTTTTTACTAATGATAAAAACTAAGTGGACGCCGGCAAGGACTACCTAATGTGTTCATAATTTGCAATCTGAATCTGCAGTATTTACACAGCTACTCAAACCAGCAGGCGGTCACATTTAGTCGGCCAATTATCTGCCTGCCGTTTTGAGGATTGTGTACCGTTAAGGCAGCAGTTTCGTTAGGTCCACACGTTTCATTAAAATTCTGGCAACACCTGCGTCCCATTAAGGCAGCTACTGTTTCGTTAGAGCCACAGTGCGTCCCATTAGGTCCACAGATTGTGCATGTCACACTATTACATATGAGAAATTCCGGTTTGCTGGGGGGGGGGGGGTAAAGTTGCTGCCTTCAAAATCTTCTCTGGCAGCCCACCACGAAGAAAGCTGTCAACTTGTCCTAGTCAAACTTTTAAAATTTTAGAAATGAATTTTGCGCTCATTTTCATATCCAAGGTCAGATGTTAAATTTATTTTCCTTTGAGTCAAAACTAGTATTGTACAATTAAACATCATTGTTGCCTTAACGCTACAACTGTGGCCTTAACGAAACACAAAAAAGAGTGTGGACCTAATGGGACGATTTTAATCCTGACTTAATTTTGTGTGGCCTTAACGGGACACAGCCGTTTTGAGTGCTAACAGTCAGTAATTTTGAGTGACACCATTAAATAACATGCATTTCTGAAATGCAAGTGGTAGTCTCAAAGTTCTTTAAAATAGCAAACAGTAAAATAAATCAGCCAATTTTAATTTTAAGATACCTGCTCTTTGCACGGCTGAGGTGGCCATGAATCAAAACTCAATAAGAGTTACATAAAATTGCTTTTTAGCTACACCCCATCCCCGACAGCACTATCTGTTTTGTTTTGTTTTCAGTGTCCTGTTTATTATCGCCCTATTGGTGTGTGCGGTGGCCATGAAGGGCGATAACAACGCTGATGAAGTCCGACGCTTGTATCTCGGGATATTGCCTCCTGGTATGGCACGCCGCGGAATCCTGCAAGGCGAAATCCGAAATCAGCGATCTGCCAATGGACGATTCCTTGTGTGTAATTTTAGAGTGTGTGTGTAGGAACTAATTGTTTAGTATACTGCCTAATGTCTAAATGATTGTGGGGCTCCAGCTTTCGAAAAACGAACCTTTTTAAAGGTGGGTCGTATGTAGACTCTAATCCACTATTTATCTTTTGCTCAAAATCAATTCATTGTCGAACGAAATTACATGACAGTTAAAGAAGAAAATTTATGTAGCTGTTGATTAATAGCCTTTTAATCTTGAGTTATAAAATAAAAATTAAAAACTATACCTTTGTCTATATAGCATACAAAAAATGTAAAGAGTAATAAGCACACCCTATATAAACAAAATGCAACCGACACTGGCACCATAATATAACAATTCTGTGAGCGGCTTCTAGTCCTATGTAGGTAATACATGTCTATTTTGCAAGGAAATGATATGATGATATGATATTCAAAACAACACACTTACTTGTTTTAAATGCACACTGAGGTTGCTTTTATTTTTATTATTTTTCCATTAAATGATATTGCAAATATTTTTAATTTAGGTAAGAGGGAACATGATGACTTTCTAGGCATAACTAAATTTTACTAAAAATTATCACTTAATCATTAAATTAACTTATTTTTTACTAATGATAAAAACTAAGTGGACGCCGGCAAGGACTACCTAATGTGTGCATAATTTGCAATCTGAATCTGCAGTATTTACACAAGTACTCAAGCCAGCAGGCGGTCACATTTAGTCGGCCAATTATCTGCCTGCAGTTTTGAGTGCTAACAGTCAGTAATTTTGAGTGACACCATTAAATAACATGCTCCAGAAAAATATCCTTCACAAACATGTACTGAATGTCACAAAGCGTATGCTACAAAAATATTTGTCAAAACACATGAAAATGCGTAATGCAATGGAAGAAAATGTTTCAATCAAAAAACAATAGAAACAAGTAGGCCCAAAAAAGAGCAAGGTTCCTTTCCCGGTGTCCACCTAAACCTTGGTTCTTTTTTCCATACTTAAACGTAAGCTACACTTCGTATCTTACTCTCCCATACTTTATAGCTAGCTTATTCTTACTTAAGGTGGTAGTAACGATTTCGACGTTGTCTTGGGTGCAATGTAATTTCAATACATGACTGTTTTTTAACGTCTGGTCCTAATAGTCGGTTAGGGCTATATTTAGATATTGATAGGCAGCCATTGAGCTAAGCAGTTGGCCTCCAAAGACGGTCAAATTGGCCTTTTTTGGTGAAATTACTAGAAGTCATGTAGCGGAAAGTTAGTTGGAACTCATTTCACAAAATTAACTCATAACACGTAAAATTATATTACCCATGTTGGTTTTTGTGTATTTTTGAAAAAACTTTCACTAGTCTAGTAATGGCGTAACAAACTCTTAAAAATTTCTCTCTTGTGCACTACTCAAATTGAGCTTTTTATGAATTTTGATTCATCAATTCAACAATTCAACAAAAACCAACATCCAACATTTATCCAATTTTATGCAATTATATTAGTTTTCGCTACTGTTTTGGCATTGATTTTGTGCTTCAAAGTGAATCACTCAAAAACTGATTTTAGTTTGTGTAGTTTTGTCTACGATGTTTGATTTAGCAGACCTATCAGATATCAGGAGGCACCTTAAGGCGCTTTATAGAAAACTGTTCAAGGGTTTCATGTGAAAATAAATTTCGGAATATTGATCAGAAGCTCAAAGTGCCCCTAGTAACTCAAAACCTCACTTTTGAATAATTCTTACCTGGTGTCATCTGAGGAACACCTGGGGTCATCTGGAAGTAAGGAGCTGTAGCGGTACACCAGAGCTTTCAAACCAAAACAGAACGCCGGATTTGTGTTCAGCAGAAATTATCACTAGGAATATCTAAATCTCAATTCCAAAAAATTGACTTGGGAACACTTGAATTTAAAAAACAGGTCAATGGAAAGGGTGACTAACGGCTTTAAAATGATATTTTACCTGTAACTCCGCTTAGAAGTAAGTCATGAACATTTTGTCTGGCAGACTATAGTGGAACATCTTTAACTTCTAGCCCACAAAATATCAAGCGTTTTCACACAGAATCACACACGATCACCACATTTTGCATAGAGATGCACGGGGGGAATTGGCAAGGGAGGGTGACCAGCCCCTGGCGGAAGGGGGGTGGTCCTTAGTTTGGGCCATATTTCGGCGATAGCCGAAAATTTTTCAAAATTTTCAGATTTTCAACTCAATTTTGGGGTACTTTTTGGCCGCAGGCAAAAATTTTTTGCAATTTTTCAATTTTTTACGTATTTTTGGGGCACTTTCGTTGGCCATCAGAGGGGCAGTGGGAGCTTGAGGGCGGGCGCCATCGAACTGAGTAGGGGTACCCCCCTCAGTTAAGTACGGGGTCTTCAGCTGAGGGGGGGGGCGCCCCCTCTCAAAACCGTACATAAACGGGCTATTTCGCGCTCCGCATTGGACGCACGCATTCGACGAGTGTCATACTCTTCCTATTATGTACTCTTGATTATAGGCCCTTCCTTCTTCTCGATGCACAGTGTTACTGAATGAAAAACCAGAAATTGGTCTTTGCTTTCTGTTGCTGTCAGATCCTTTTGTGCGTCAAACCTTTTGTCTGCTTAGCTGGCAAAATTTCATCGATTCGGTTCACTTGCTCAAGTGAACAGCTGAAGTGAACACCTGAAGCTAAAGGAGCGATCAGCTATACTGATGTGTATTCCTGAAGGTTTTTTCTAGGGTTGAGTTTTCATAATTTTCACTTCAAATTGAACCTAAGTACATACATAGCATAACCCAAGTCTAGGTTTACTGTAAGGCACTGTTTTTGTCCCCTTTAGTGGTCCAGTGTTGTGTCGGTTTTACCTTTGCAGTTAAACTTGGCAAATTTGAATCATCCTGTTATTGCTTCCTTGACTTAGTTGCTACGCAAAACAACAACAGATCGAAAAGTCAATTTTTCTGATGGAAAAACTTGCTCGCTTTGCGGTTTATTGGTAAACAACGGCGTTTCTTCTGCAGTAGCAAGAGTTTCAATATTCGAGTAATGGCTTTTTCACCTAAAGCAGCTAAGTCAGCTGTTTCAGCTAAAACTGTGAAACTTGCCAGTTGTTGACGACTTAGCATATATTTATTGTGTGCTGTAGCTAAACTAGCTTTTTTAAACTAACTGTTTTTTATGGTAGAGTACTGACAAATATCATCTGAGCTTTTAGAAAAAGCATTCTTTTTTGAATTGCAAGTGGAAACCATACCTAAGCTTTCAAAACAATAATTAATTATGTTTCAAAAATATCTTGTTAACTCCCAAAATATTTTTAACAGCAACAATAGCTTGCAATAGTAGCAGAATTCTAATACTTTTGGAAGTTTGAGCTACCGATTTGACTTTGTTTTCTGAAGATCACTTTACCTGCTTTCTACAAGAATTACTCATTACTTGAAATTACAGACTACAATCACATACAGTCCACAAAATTACTGTTTGCAAAACTGAAGCGACCAACAAAATTCCTTAATATTTTTATATACAGTATATATGTCTTAATATTTTTATGTACAGTATGTCATATTGTCAAAATCATGTCAAAATTCAACGTAATTTGTTTTTCATACATTTTTTAGATAAAGTTGAAAATCAAGATATATATACTGAAAAAATGATGCACGATCTTCGTCGAGTACCGTCGCGTGAGCGGAGATACAGCTACCAGCAATGTCTGTGGGATTGGCTGCCGATTTACCAAGGTTGCGTTATAGCGTCATGCATTGAAATCGGTCTTGCAGTTTTTGGTATCGTTGTTGTTTCGTTGGAATTGGGTCGCGTGGGTCATCCAAGTCGTGGAAACGGAACTAAAACGGCAACCTCTGGAGTAATGGCCGATGTTTCCTTTCAAACACACCAATTGCTGATTCTAATCTGCTATATCTGCGCTGTGCCGCTAGCGGCGTTAGCAATTTTTGCTGTTCTAAAACGCCGTGAAGGATTGTTAACCCCCCGGCTTGTTTTTGCTTTCGGTATGACCATAATTAATCTAACTTACGGTGTTCTACTAATTGCTCGAATTACTTGGTCTGCAAATCCACTGCACTGGCTTCTGCTAATCACACTTTGCCTTGGGGTTTTTGTGGAACCTCTGGGTGCCTACCTTGCATGGAACGCCCAAGCTGTAATTCGTCGCTTTCATATCAGACATAGAGCGGTTCGATTATCGATAACTTCCGTTGACAAAGACAAAATATTGTTTTGAATGGAATGAATGAACAGCTGTACATAATCCCACGGCTAATGCCCTATTGAACTTATATTGGTGGGAATGACTTTTCGATTTTGTTGAATGGGTAAAAATGAACTTTTTTGCTATTTTAACACAAAAATTTGCGAAATAGCAACACATGCAAACATTGTACTAAATTTGAGCGGTCGAAAACATCAGAGCTAAATGTAGAGTTCAAATCACTATGTCACGTAGTTACAAGCCTAAAGCGGTCTAGGGGCGGCAGCCCCTGGAAATAAGTGTGAGAAACTTTTGAATTTAGGCCGAGTTTAGTCAATTAGAGACGTAAAAATACATAATGGTAGAGATGGGTAGTCACGTCCATTATATACAAATTCCAGTAATATAAGTATTGTATATAACCGACTAAACGCTTCGTTAACCTTGCGATTTTTTCTTAAAATTTGAACTTTTTGCCAAAGTTTGGACAATGAAAATTCTCCGGCTCCGGCACTTTTTGTGGAGCCGGAGGCTAATCCGGCCGGAGCCGGAGCCGGAGCCTCCGGTCGATCGCTAGTGGGCTTCTTGTAGTAATCCGGATTTTTCACATTCCACAAAAATTCCTTATCTTTGTAGAAATCAATCAAGGAAATTTCGTCTTCATATGTCCACTGAGTATCACTCATACTTTATATGATGTAGATGAAGTAAAAATGACGACACTGAGTATATATAGCCGTGCGGAACAATAATAATCAAAACGCAGCAGCGTGGGAAAATGTTAACAACACAATTCAGCCCTAATAGTGAGTGTCACGTTATTTTTTGCTGCATTCTGATTGGATGTTTGGTCGAACCACCAAACCAAGTTTGGTGGTCCACCAAACCTGCAGAGGCCGTTTGGTGGAGGTTTGGTGGAGGTTTGGTGCATATTCACACTACCAAATTTCCACCAAACTTTCACCAAACCTGAATTTGGTGGAGGTTTGGTTTGGTGGAAGTTTGGTGCGGGTTTGGTAGTGTAAACTGGCCTTTATATGAATCCTTTACTTTACTGAGTGAATGGTTCACGTTTCGTGAACAATGTTGTTTTTTATTCACCTTCAATTTCAAATGACAACAGTTCAGCAAAAACGTTTAGGGTGGATTTCACGAAGGTGGTTTTACTAAACCATGGTTTTACGTACGTTTTTATATGATTTGCACATAATTTCATTACGAAATAGCGCCTGATTCGTTACGAATTTCGTAGATTTTCTCAAACCATGGTTTTAGCTCAGCTGAAATTTCAGCAAAACGGAGACCTGCTGCGCTGCAGGTTTCAAATTTCAACTGCGCTAAAACCATGGTTTAAGAAAATCTAAGAAATTCGGAACGAATCAGGCGATATTTCGTAATGAAATTATGTGCAAATCATATAGCCCAAAAACGTACGTAAAACCATGGTTTAGTAAAACCACCTTTGTGAAATCCACCCTTAGTTTTTAACTTGTTACATACCCTTCACTCTTCAGTAGCTTTGTTGCAGTGATAGCTTTTTTAATATGCTTCTCTATGTACCTAATAGAATCAATTTGATTAGTTGAACTGCAATCAGATAGTCACACATTGAAGTGTCTAACACAGGTTACTTAAATTGACCAAATTTGTCTAATATGTATTTTAAAACAGGTTTATGAAACCTTTTAGCGTCCAAGCCTAGGCTAGGTATCGTAGATGTAAAAATTGTAGGTACCCCGTGTAGCCACCTATGTATAATGACCGAGATTCACAAAAGATGTCGAGTAGACTCGGTCTAAGACGTTCTTTTCGATTGAAATAGATCAGTGTAATAAAAAATGGATGCTTTTCACGCGACCATGTCTTCGAGTTTAAGGTAGGCTAGGTAGACTAGCTTTAAAATAATCTCGCCTTGTGACTACCGAATTGTGTCGGCTACTAAGTTCTTGTGGTACATTTCGACGGTTAAAAAGTTTTGACTGGACCCTCACCACAAATGCTGCTTTTGATGCGCTCAAAATTTGATTTTTTTTCTATTAATCTGGTGATAAATTAAAGCCGAATTGCTTTTACCTGCGTCTGTAGCTGCGACTAATTATTATCCACGTGTGCTTTTATCTTTCCTGATTATGTAGAAGAGATACCCAATGTAATTTTCGTACAATATTTTATTTCGTTTATTATAAACTGTACAAAGACATTATATGTTTATATGTATATGCATTTTTATTCTATGTACAATAATATTACATATACTTAGCTGTAAGACAAGCAATATATGTATTATGCTTATTATGTATATGCTACATATAAAAGAATATTACGACTATTAGATAAACTTGAATTTTTAACTGAAGTTGAACGAACAGTCTAGAAACTGTTAGTAAAAACATCGGCTAGAAACAATGAACGGAAATGTTAAATGATGGATGTTACACAGAGTGAAAACAGGTGGCGTGATTTTAGCAAGGTACGCGTTGTATGTGCTCTTCATGGCAAGAATTTGTTCTCTTCTTATCGAAATCACAACTTCGGTTTTGTGTTCAAAATATTTTGGTTAAACTTTAGTTGTAAGTAAGCAATTTCAAGTTTTCCAATTTGTAAAAAAGCAAGTATGTATATCACTGATAACAAAATGTCCAGAAAAACAGTAGTCTAGAATACTACATCACACCTACAAAAGTTAGTACATAACATAATAAATCATACAAAATGATCGCTTGCACCCATATTTTTTGTCATTTTTTGTTTTTATCGCTTCTAATGCTAAACCAGTAATCAGTAACCAGCAATGAATAAAAACATGTTTAATATGTATATCGTAGTTGTCTATTATTTTTATTTTCATATCGACATATTAACCTATTCTATACTGGTGCAAACAAATGACAGAGAGTTGACGATGACGACAAACGCAATTTACAACAGACATATCACAGCGTACAGACTATGGAAGCTCGCATTCGAATATTAACAAAACAGAACAAACATTTGCGATTGTAGGTATTTAAATAATTTGTGAAATGGCGACTTTTTAGATATATAAAAATAAAAAACAATTTAGGAAACAATTTAGTGACAAACAAATCAACTCACTGTACATAGACGCATTGCAAGCACTTATAAGTGAATGGAAATTCTCAAGTAATTCAAGCAATTGTTATAAACGTTTATTAGTACGTTTTCCTAACTAACTAATGTTTATTTTATGTACTAACAGTAGCTTAAAATTGAATTAACATAACCTACATATAAACTAAGTGCGATAAACAAATTTAGCTGAATAACACACAGACCCACGGAATTGGTGCTTACTTGTCAAAATTATACTGAATCAAGTTATCAGAAATTCATGATTGTGCATTTAAAGACAATTAAATTATGGAAAAAACTGTTAAAATATGTTCAATAGTTATAACTTTATCATACCAAATTATTTATTATGGCTGACCATAAAGTGACGCTAGCATTTGCATGCTCTTGAACAAAAATTGGTATATATTCTTTAGAATCAGGACACTATATACGACGAAAATTCTGAACATTCAAGCATGTTTGGTTCCGCAAGTGAATTAAATATATATCGACGTGTCATCAAATTACTTTCAATGGAATAAAAATAATACAATTTCATATGTACACAAAAATTACAGGAATTTTACAGTTCTGTTAATCATACCGTCGATAGTGCGACTGCCTCTACTTCTGTTTGCGTTTTCTCGGCGACGACTGCTTGACCTCAAACTACTTCTAAACCAGACGCTAGGGGGGACCCTCTGGCACCCAAAATAGCGGTCTTGTAGTTCATTTTCAGTGAAACGCGGCATTACCCCACAAGGCGCTCCGGATACGGTGTACTGCAGAAATCCTTTGCTGTTGTCCACAAACGCAGCGTCACATTTGAAACAGTCTGCTTTGGCGGTCTAAAATAAAAAATACTTAAATAAATTCAATAATAACTGCCGTAGTATCGTATGGATGCTGTTGACTTGAACAACGTTAAATCGCAGCAAAAAAGCATGCATATTTGTTGTTAAACGACGTTTACTGATGCTTACAAATGTAACTGTAATTGAAAGACAACAACAACAACAACAACAACAAGGAAACATCGCAACTATTGACTCGTCTGAAATTGTAATTTTTTTAAACATACTGTACATAAAGTACCTGCATGACAGACACTTAAGCAGCTGTTTTTAGCGCACAAACAAACGCTGTTTTCATACCACAAACAAAAACCGACCCTGAAAGCTTCATGAAAACATTCATGTTTCAAGTCCTGGCTGAGGATACTCTGCGTGAAGGCTCCAGTGGTGGTGGAATCTGAGTGGCTGCTGCTCGAGAGCAGAATAACGTTCACGTGATTGGATGATTTACGGAGATGGTGCATCAAGATGCCGGAGTAGGAAGTGTCAGCTAGTATGACAACCTTAAACAAATATTAAACTGAAAACAAAAAAATTAACAAGCCAGTACAGTTATTATGCTTCACGTCAAAAGTGTCATAAGCACCTTAAATTTTCCATGGTAGTTTAGATATATTCTCAGTTCAGATTCATTTATTTAGTTTCCATGGTAGTTTAGATATATTTTCAGTTCAGATTTATTTATTTAGTTTCCATTTAGTTTACATATTAGACTAGCCGATTGGGTTTCGTTATAGCACAAATGTAAACAAATTGCCAATAAAAAGGTCTCGTCATAGCACGAGTTTCGTTATAGCACACTGAAGACCCATTATAGCACAATCGAGTCTCGTTATAGCACAGGTGAGGCTCGTTATAGCACGACCTAGACCCATTATAGCACAACAAATTCATTTTTAGCAAACTTTTAGTATTTTGTAAAGAAATTTATGTTCGTAATATATACGTATATAGGTATCACAATTCATAAATTATCTTCTTTCGTTCATTCATAAAGCCTGTTTCACACGATGGGAAAAACGTGAGGAATCCCCACGTTTGGCGCCCCATGTTGCACCACATGGGGTGTCACACGGTGCCGCATGACGCCCCATGTGACACCATGTGGCACCCCAAGGGGCACCACACGCGTTTTCCCCATCGTGTGAAACAGGATTGAATAGATGCATAAATCTTATTCTCAGAACATTGCTGACCTTTGACCTCAGTGTTCAAACTCAGGTGTCCCATTGATAAAAACAAGTATTGAAATGCGGATGGAAACATTAACACAATTGTATAAGGCGCCAAAATTCAGTCGATTCGCCAGTGGATTCGTGTAAGTTCTAAGTAGATATATCTAAGTTAATAGTTTGTAGTTGTGCTATAACGAACATCGACTGTGCTATAACGAGACTCGGTCGCGCTATAATGGGTCTTCGTGCTATAACAGAACCCTGAACCCATTCGTGCTATAACGAGACTGAGCCGACTAGCCGATGTGTGTTGTCACACACTAGACATTAAGTAGATAAAAATTGAAACAATCAAAGCCTGTGTAAAAATTACATCGAATTATACAGTAAGCATTTCCACGACAAACCTGTTTGACTTGACAGTTTGAAATGTCATCCAAAAATTCATCGGCGCTGTAAAATTCACCGTCATCAGCCTGAAATTATTATATTTTTGTTATAATACATGCAACTCAAGAACTGTCACATAATACAATAAATGTGTCATCAAAAACTAAAAATTTGGACTATCGCCAACCAGTCGTCATCGTCACATCTTCCCAGCAGACTCTCATTGGCTTATCGGACTAATGTTTATTTCAGTCCGACTAAACGGTTTAAAAAGCATATTTGAAATTTGCATGTTTAAGTCGTCGGACGAATGGACGAACTTAAGGTGGCGCTCCTGAAATGTGGGTTTTGGCCACTATTTTAAAAACGCGCAAAAATAAACATGCCTCGTAAGAACAAAAGTTGTTCAGAAGTGAATTTCCTTTAATTTGATGCCCGTATCACATGAAAAAAATTTTTAAAATTTTTGAGCTTTTTGAGCAAGAAAAATAGATTTTTTTCAGAAATCGCCTTACAAGCCAATGCATTTACACGTATGTAATGAATTTGAAAGACTGAAAAACGCAACCAGCTGCGTTTTAGTTGAACAAACTTTAAAATTTTCGGTGTTATATTGAGTCTGGTGTAATTTTTTTGTGAAATAACGCAATATTTTTTGCATGAGACAGAAATATAGTGCGTGTGAATACAAACTCAAATTTTCGGCTTGCGATTTTAAAAAATTGGCTCAACAAAAAAAGTTAAAATTTGGCACATAAATGCACCTTGTCGTCTTCGAGCGGTCGCAAAACTTGATTTTGAGCAAATCGATAGTATTTTAAAAATTTAGTCAAATTTATGTTTTTCGAAAATGGTGATTTTTGTGTTTTTCAATATATCAATCATTTTTGTCAAAAATCAGATCTTGCGACCGCTCGATCACATTATGGCAAGCAAAATGAGCTATTGGGTGTGCAATAGCTATCTACCTATGAAGAGAAATCGAAAGCCGAAAATCCACTCACGTTTGGTCTACAGTGAATGCTAATTAGTATCAATCAACTTCATATTTTGTGTTTGGGCATGCTTTTACACCGGCTTGCTATTGTGTATCTAAAATTGTCCCCAGACTGCCGTTTTTTGAAAAGTCACATTTCAGGAGCGCCACCTTAAGGGACGGATTTACTCCTTAGTCTAATTCCCAGCACATTGACAATTGAAGCGAAGTCGATACAAAAATAAAGGTCAACAGCCCGTTCTCATCAGCGACCTTTGTGATACATAATTTTTAGGTGCATTATTTTTATTTAGTATTACAGTCCATCCTGATAGTGTCTTAGGAATATGGGCATTCAAAACGCTTTAAAAAAATTTTAATACTAAAAATAAAAAATAAAACTATTTTAAAAGTATCTCATGCATACCATTCCGTTGTTGTCCAAATCCCATAACAGCAGTCGACCACGGGTCAGAGACGGTCCGTGAAGGGACAAGAACAAACTGTCCACACAACGCGGTCTGTTGCACATCGATTTAATTTGGGCTCGGATTGCTGATTTGTAGGCTGCTGGCTGGATGGCCGGCTTCTCTGGACTAGATCGAACTAAAAAATGAAAAAAGTAATTGCAGATTGATTGAATAAATGCAGGATTTTTGAAGTTTTTTAAAATTTGGGTTTGGTCTGAGCTGCTGAACGGTCGATCAAAAGCCCAAGAAAAGGAATTTCAAATCCTCTTTAGGGCCAGATTTCATAAACAATGAATTGTGATTTATTGTATTGTAACAAATTTTTTTTGTTAACTCTACTGTACAGTACATTTTGTAGCTCACATCAGTGTTGCATACTAATAAATCGGGACTATTTTTTTATGAAACAGGGCCCAGTTAGTGGCACTGAAAATCATTGTTGTTGACTCAACGGTAAGCACATCCGCTCACCAATTTGAAGGTATCGTAGTACATATTTATTTTTAGCGTTTCATAACAGTGTTGTTTTTAGTTCTAGTGATATGTTAGTGTAAGTGATAGAAATAGATATTCATATTCTTAGTTATTTTTAAAAAATTTTAATTCTTTGTCCGTTATTTCACGCATTTCTGTGTAGCAACAAAATACGTATATTTCAAAATATATACATACATGCATACGTTACCAGCTTAGCTTCACAATTCTTTTGAATTCTTCTAACAGCGCCCTACTTGAAACTGAATTAACCTATTAGCCGTTGAAGTGTTTTTGCGCAGCGGTTGAACAAAGAAAGCCAACGTGTTGACAAGAGTCAGTTAAAATGTAAATTAAGTTGGTCAGAATGCAAATTCATGTTTATACTTAAGTTTTTGTCAAAGTAGGAGACATGGAGCTTGAAAATTTTCCAAAGCGGCGTCTTTCATGCCAAGTTCATAAAAGCTGCTAAAGGTCAAAGCTTAAAAATTTCGCACAAAAAACAAGCTAAGCCAAGATCAAAAGATTAGCCGACTGTTATATGGCTAAGTCAACATTGAAAAACAAAGATGAACTTAAAGTGGTCAATAACAGCATATTCGGGCTTAAAAACAAAAATAAGAAGGAAAAAATAAATGTATTTCCCCACTGACTGACACTTTTTTACATTTATGCAGATCAATTTAAATAAATGGTGAATGATAAAGTATGACAGAAAAATTTGAAAACAATTCCTAGACATTTTTTTTTTATATTTTAGTCAGTTTTTGTTCAACATGAACCAGTAAAATGATCGTTTCTTGCTGACATCCGAAAATCCATTTTGATCCGTCACCACAGACAGCCTATGTACGTCGCAAAGTCAGCTTTGTGACAGGGCTGTCGCGCCTAGCCACTTGCCTCCAGCTTGCTTCGATCAAACATCTTTAGCCTCCTCGTGAAGTAACTGATTTTGTGAAACAAAAAACTGCCGTGAGTTATGAGTTATGAAAGATGGCTGACTGTATGCGGAAAAGGATTAAAAACAACAAACAATTCTTACCATGGTCTTCAGGCACACCATTGGCGTAGAATGTTTTGATACTGGAAGGTGGTAAACCATTGTCCCGCAGCATATCGTACAGTTGACTGAGTGTGCGGTATTCGGAAACTCGAGAAATGACGCGGTTCCAGCCACCGTGAATTAAAACAGCTTGATCACATGTCTAAAAAGTAATATAAATTGATGATACACTAATTGTTAAGTTATTAGAAGATTTTGCACGACTATGCAAAAGGTACTGTTTGTTTTATTGATTGAGTAATTTGAAAACTTGAAAAGGTTTGGAAAAAATGGAATAAGTAAAGTTTGTAATTCGCCCAACTATCATGTTTACATAAACCGTAGATATCAAAATGTCATTCTAGCTTGGTAAAGGAGAATCGGTACAAGCTAAAATACCTGTAAAGCCGTTAAAAAACTGCATAAAAATGAACTGACAGTTAAGGGGGTAATTGCGTTTTTAGGTGTTTTTTTGAAAAGCCATAGCTCAGCGTTCACAAATTCAAATCACAAGCGGTCTTTTGCATTAGATAGAACAATATCTTTTCTAAATGTATGAAATGCATTGAAATTTAACCTGTGATTTTGTTTTCAGTATAAGCGACTAAAGAAAGGTCCTTTCCAAAATTTTACAATTTTTTACAAAAAGTTTGCGCCACAGCTCTGGATCATACGATTACCTGTTAGGGCTGAAAGTTGGTAAGGTTTTTGACATGTTTAAAATCCCCAGGCGTGTCCCCCACTTTTTTAATAACTAGTCAATTTACTGAGAAAATAGCTGATAAGCAAACGCACCGAAAATGTACGATATTTTCTTGTAATTAAAACCCTCTAAAAACGTCCACAGGTGAAATTTTAAAAAAGTGAGAGACATGCCTGGGGATTTTGACCTTTACAGTACTGTCTCAAAAATTTATGATCAGGCGTCACTTATAACTTGAGTACTGGTGGCGCAAAGTTTACATAGAAATCACAAAAACCTCGAAAACGCAACTACCACCTTAAACTGACCTCAAACATTCTGCAAGATCGAGTGATCGATTCAAAGACTTTGCGACTACAGTCAGGCTGACCGCCGCAGTGCACTTGGCTGGTGTGAGACTCATCGCGAAGGCTGGGACATCGACCGAAACCGGCAAACTAAAAATAGATATCGATTTACTTTTGGTATTTGATAACTAATTAAAACTTCTAATTAATAATTGTGTTTAATATGATGAGTCCTAACATCTACAATTGTTAAGTGCCAGTTTAAATCAGTAAAAAAATTATTTGAAATTTTGCATTCACTGAAGGAAATGTTGCGGTTAGGGCCTATTCATTACCGTACTCAAAAATAAAATATAACATAAAAATAAAATACTCAAATATAAACATCTATACTTACTGACTAAATGAAGTAAATAATACTAAAAACGCCTGTCCTAAACCTCCAGCTAACTGACTTTACTAAACTAAGCACGCTAATGTTAAGTCTGCATAATATATCGCTTTAGTCTTGTCAAGTAAAGCAGCTTACCTATTTTAAGTCATTCAGTCCGAAACGCATATCTATAGCTAAAACCTAAAGCATATCTTTCTATTTCTCTAAAAAAAGGCGTCTTAGGTAACTATCTTAAATGCTCACAAGTTTACGTGTGACATAAATCAAATTAACTTTTCACAATTAAGAAGTCTACTTAAAAACTCTACCTCATTCAGGCAAGTTAGGCGAGACTGATTGGTGAGGGTGGGTTGCACTTGGTTCAGCTGACGTCGGGTGGATTGGTAGTCAGTTGAGAAAACGGGACGGACGTTTGGGAGGAAGTCGATCTCACACCGCAGGATCTCGCGACGGCGGCGGGACCGGCTGAGATTGTAGATGTTGCGAGAACAGCCGTCCTTCACCATCAGATGCAGACAGTCGCCATTGGTGCCTGAAATATACATAGAAAGTTTAGATGAACAAACCTCCTAAAAGAAAAAGGAAAGTCTAATTTTGAAAAAAAGAAAAAAACGCTCAGAGGATCAAACGCGGGCTGTTTGCTACGGTTTCAACGTCAATGAAGCTAACCACTTCACCACAGCCCCCAAGTCTTGTAAACCATATCTTTTATTTACAAGACTTGGGTGTTATTCTAATAATTCTACAAGATAGGTAACTAAGTACATTAAAGTACATTAAACTTTTACTTGCCTAATTAATTTTAAATGAATAACTTTAGCGGTTTCAATCATCAACTGTAATCCTGATAGGTATGACTAATTTTTCAACGAATAGAGTATGATGAAAATTGCGAAATAAAGCTAGAGTACTTATGTAATTTCAACTGGAACTTTAAATAAGCTCCATCTGCGGTAATACCTTATGTACATAAGTATAATTCTAGCGATCAGTTAAAACCTATAAATCAGTGTCTATCACAACGCACGTTTTTTTATAAAATACTACACATCGTGTGTCACTGTTGCTGTGAGCCCGAAAACACATGTGTCACACGCGCTGAAATTAGAATTACATAACTAACGAAAGATGCAACGCAATCTCAGCCTTATTCAGAATCAACATTAAAGACCTGTTGTGCTGTGGCATGGCAACAAAAAAATACCACTGATCTCACCGATATAACTGCCACCACTGAGTTCGCAGTCGGCAGCGTTCAGTTGATCCAAAAAAAAGCCGAGAAGAAGATGTCCATAACTGGCCTCCGGCATTGGGTCGATGACCATCACGGCTTCGTGTTCCCCGCCCTCCATAAGCTCACCGTCCGGCAGCGTCACCTGAAACAAGAATGAAGGGTCGTTGATTTGTATGTCTATTTATATGTTTAGTTATCCCTAATTCAAGCAGAAAATTCCGAATAAGGAAACCAATAGGCTACTGTGACATACAGAATGATGCTTATTGCAATACATTCTTCATTGGGGTAGATATGCGTTGCACACTAGTGCCAAAATGTGTGTGTAGGTAATTATTTTATGCAAAAAGGAAAGGAATTGGGTAATTGAAAACTAGGAGGAAATTTGAAAATTTTCGTGTAATTACCCTTTTATTTTTTTATTCAAACGGTTTGTTTATTGAAACCATACTTATTTAAAAATTAATTAGATGAATTCATAACGAATAATAAAAAATAGCAAGTAATTGCAAATCACTAGGAAAAAACAAACCTTAAGCAAAGATCCAGGCGCAGCAGTGGCCAAGTAAACGTTCATTTGCCCCAAAGGTCGGGTTTTCATATTTTCGCATTGCTCAAGCGTCGCGAAAAAAGCACGCTCGCAGTGCAAACTGCGCATATAGCTGGTTGCTGTGTCAATCCAAGCTAGCGTCCGGTCGTTTGGACTCGTACTGTAATTTGGATTAAGCTCAGCAGTCACGGAAAAAGCAAAGCCGCCCAGAATTAGAGCGAAACTGAAAGCTAACATGATGAAGTCGCGAATTTTTTGCGGATATTCGCGGTCAAGTTGAGATGAATTCGCAATTTTTGCGACAAAAACAAAGTTGTCAGCAGAAAAAGCAAAAGGAAACTCGTGTGGATACCACTTCTGATCAAAGACAATTACTTAAATGAAAGCAAGTACAAACTGATTTTGAAGTAGAAACAACGTATTATAAAAGGAGAGTGTCAAAAATTTAGTTCTCTAGCGCGGCCTGGCTTTTGATTGGACGAGCGGCAAACTTCAAAGGGAAAATATGCCCCAATCATACAACATTTTTAAACATGAACATTTGCACCCAGAATAGCGCACAGGGCGGTTGGTTTAGAAAAAATAAAAAGTTACGCTTTGAAAAGTTGCCAAACCCTAAACTTTTTGACGTTTTAATTCCAGAAAGCCAAAGATTTTAGTTCACACTTCCCCCCTTGCCGCAAAATTTTCATTAACTCAAGAGTCTCTTGAAGTTACAAAAAGGGGCGGCAACTTACAAGAGACTTTAAGCTAATTACATTACATACTCTGACAAATTTAAACATCAAATCGGCAAGTCTCTCTTTGCCTTACGTTTGACGTTTTATTGACAGAAATTTAAGAATGACAAGTCATAAAATGCTATTAGAATTATAGTAGAAATAAATATAAACATTTATGATACAGAATGTTTTAATTTTATTGTACTGTAAAACAATATATGTACAAGAAAAATTAGGTTTACCAAAACTGGATAATATAACAAAAATTTGGTACTGTAAAAGTGTACTCTTGGTGGAATTAACGGAATGAGGACATAAGGTTGATTTCTACCGTATACCTTTGAAGACCAAATTCTTACGGTACTATACTGCGTACTGTAATTTGTTGACTGTTTCCATTTTTCGCTACAGTAAGAAAGAGTCTCAGGTATAGATATTCTCCAAGAGAAGTCTGATGAAAACCGACTGAATCCTGGATCGTAATTAAGAAGTTTCGAAACGGAAACAGTGGCATGTGAACCAGCACAAATTGAGAAAACGGGTGATGTGGTTTGAGCAGCTACTTGCAGTACTTTTTGTTTGTAAAATTGTTCTTTATCCTAATGAAATCATGCTTTGTTTCTTCTCAGTGTTCAAACATCTTTGGTCAGACTTTAGATCAGTGTTGCCCATTACTAAACGAAACTTAATCTTTAAGTTCTGGCTCATGATTAAACGGAAAATGCTCGTTTGAGTGTTGCTAAACCTGGCAGGAATTTGGTTCTGTAACGGAATAAATGATAAATTGAAGTTCAATTCTTGCAACAAAGTCATAAGGCGAAACAGACAACCTGTTTATTTCTGAAATTCAAGTTTTTTAACTGTTTTTCCACATGAGGATGGGACGGAGCCTTAGTGATGCAAGGTTGAGCAACATTTTTTTGAAGTTTTGATGCTTTTTAGTAAGTACTATTTCAAACTTTAAATAATTTTCTCCTGGGGTGCATATTACTATATTTACTCTAGTTGTAAGCCAAACCAGAAATATCTGAGACAAAACGGGTGGTTAGATTTTTGTGACTAATACGTGCTGTTCTCTTGACGTTTGCAATTCGTTCTTTTCTTAGGGTCTTGGCCAAAATTGGATTTATAGCATTAGATTTAACTTTATTTCGTCAATAACGCAGCGTCAAGTGCACGTAATTGGCTGATACTTGGCACACTTCTGGATATTAGACGTGTAAGGCAAAATTTCAGCCGGATATCTTTTTCTGCTGTGTTATTCGCAAAATTAATTTAAATCTAATCCGTTAAATCCAATTTTGGATAAGGCCCTTAATGAAATCTCGTGTTTCGTTTTGTCTCAAGGTCCAGCCAGTTTTGGTTAGACAATGTGCACCATTGTTTTACCTTGCGCTGCATAATATTAATCAAACCGATATTGTTATTGAGTTAGGCAGGTTACATTCAATAGCCAGGCCATACCTTAGCGTAATTTTAAAGGTTTATTTTATTTTCATAATTTCAGAGTAACGTTAACTAAAGAATACTAAGTAATAGCAATCTTAAGTAGTAATTCCTTTCTATTGTAATTTTTACTGCGCATAAAATCGAAGTTACATACCTACCTATGGTCTTTTTACTATGGGAATTTGAATAAATTTAAAATTAAAAAGTTATAAAGAATTTTTAACTAGTCTAAAATCTAATGCGGCTTCTCATTACTAAAACTTTGTATGATCTAACTACAGTAAGCTGACTTCTTTTCTGTTCCTTTGAAGTTTGCCGCCTCTTATTGCCTTGTTATTGAACAATAAGGGTTAAAGTCGGCGACTCAGGCCTCTTGTAAAATGTTTGTAAAATTTTTACTATGCATAAAGTCACTCGCAAAACGAGTTGAACAAGTTTACAACCCTCTTGAGTGTCGGTAAGTCAGGGCACATCAGGCGGCAACTTTCTTTGCTATCACCAAACCGCGGCTGATACGAAAGACGACAGCCCTGCTTTTCATGAAGATCAGCGGGCATAGATACGACACCCATACGCAAGAACAAAATTGTCGTGTTCGACACCATTCGAAACCCTTTTCTCATTAGTATGGTAGGACTCTGTCTTGTAACTTGTTGCTACGTATATTTCAAAACCCAAGAGACTAAAAAGCATAGGTAACGACTAACGAGAGCAACGTGTGTGGTCTGTGTGCCCGGTTGTCTTCTTGTGCCATTGGGTTGTACTTGTGGTTTTTCTGAAAGTACACCACATATGCAACTTGGCACATAGGCTACAGCTTGGTGCAAAATATTTTTTGAATCATCCTTTATTGTGTAAATATTGTATACAGTGGAATTCGAACTTTCATTTGCAGTGAAAAAAAGACATACTACGATTTTGCTTTTATTGAAAAATAACGTTTATAGAGGCCGAAACTAACATAATCACAGAAAATTAACAGATACATATTTTTTATCAACTGCAAATTTTCAGTCCCAAACACGGGGCCAAATGCTGCATTACTATAAATAGGTGGTTCAATTAGTTTGGCCTCGGTCTCTGCCAACAGCATGCCGTCATCTAGGCGAGAATAATTTTAATTTCTTGCTTGCGCATTTTTTGACTAGTTGGCGTAGTAATTTTGTGAAAACAAAAGGAACCGTGGCGATGCCCGAACGGCATAGACCGGTATTATATTTGCAAAAATTTTTCCTCGAGACTCCCAAGAAAAACCTAGAAGTTGCTGAAGGTCAAACTTGGCCTTATCTTTCTCCGGGCGAAAGTACTGAAGGGCAACTTCTATACTTTCCATTTTAAAGTGGGTGGTAATAACATAATTATTCAGCATAAAGCAGTCTAAAATAAGCCTAAGTTTTAAAGGCTGGACAGCAACATTAGGGGGTTGATACAGTCCGGTACGGAAAGAGCTCGTGCGATCACACCTTGTTCGAGGAGGCTATAAATTTCACTTTGAACGAAAGGTGCCTGCTCAAGACAGCTTTTGCTATTGTGCCGAATAAAATTTGGAGGGTTTTCTGTGAGTGGGATCTTATGCCCGTTTTTGACAATGTTGAGAATAGTTTTTGGGGCTCCTAGGTTCTGCCAAAATACCCAATTACGTCTTAGGTTGCCACAAAAGCTTCCAGCTGCTGTTAACGCACGGTGTTCAAATAAAGCATCTTGTGGGCGTATTGCAAATTTTTGCTCATTGTAGATTAAAAGTTTTTTCAAACCACTTAACCGATCATACCATTGGAGATCAAATCCAAAAACAATTGACTTTAAACAAAAATTTAAACATTTTTTGCTCATTTTTCAAATAATGTATGTATATGTAACATAAAACAGACTTAACTAAGATAAATATGTACGACCTGGTCGAACTAGTCTAAACTAGACGCACTTGACTTGTAATAATTAATAGGATATAATTAATAGGATATAATTAATAGGATATTTAATAGGATATACACTATCCTAAGCATAATGATAAATATAATAATCCCGTTTTTAATGTACCAAACCCACTTTCAAATATACCAAACGAAAGCTCATATCCCGCTTATCATTTTCCGGTTAACTCCCAAGCTTAATTCTTTTTATGGAAATAAAATTAATTTTTGGAACCAGTCCATAGTGTTAAATAATACAAACAAAATATTTTAAACGGATTTTAACTTACCATTGCTGTAACCCCCGTGGTGTAGTGGTTAGCATTGAGGCGTTTCAACCCTTTGGTCGCTGGTTCGAGTCCAGCCGGGGGTCTTTTTTTCAAATTTTAGCTTAGGATTTTTTAGCAAAATGTATTCTACGGCTCTCATTTCATTAGTAAACATTGAGATGCAATACGTATATACCGCTTACCATTTGTCTGGCCAACAAGTTCTTCTGCTGAGTGAGCAGCGGTTACATTATGAGGTCTGAGTGTCAATATTCCAGAGGAAATATTAAACGCGGCCATTAATTGTGGACAAAACAATTTTCAATTTCCGAATTCTGTATACATTTGCTGCTGATTAGCTCCAAAGCCTCTCCTCAAACATCAACAAGCAACAGTTTGCTGCAAAAGTGAACCAGTATGAATTGTACAGTAGTTTGTCATATTTGACAAAAAACCTGTTGCGAGCTCATTTTCTATTCCAACTTCGATCTAAACTCTCACCAAACAGCAAAATTCTTTGCGAAACACCCTGAGGCACAAAAAACAGAAAAAATCCAACGCACTTTGCGAGAGCAACGAGCTGGATTTGATTCTTACCCAAATCAAACGGGTTAAAACCACAAAAGTTATCACCATATTTTCATCTAAAAACAGTTTGTAATTTTCACTTCGTGTCTTGTGCAGTAGCATGGAAATAGAGTTAAAAAAAGTAACGCGCATATGCTAACACAATACGTGTCAAACTGCATTTTAAAACATATTTATGAAAGAGTACACGGAGAACTGTTTGGTTTTATTTTCCGACCAGCAGTTTCGCCAAGCCCAATTCTTTAAGCGGTATAGCTGGCCATTGCGATGTAACAATGGTTCGCCTTCTTTCACCCACCCACTTGCTTTGTTTATTTAATAAATTTATTATGAGACAACTATGCTGAACACTATGTATGTACGTTTTTCTGCAAAATGTGTTTTACTGAAGTCTGTTCATTCCAAGGCAAACGATGTACTTGTAACAACATGTCTATCATTAGACTCCCAGGCCTTTCCTTGTGCTATGTTTTTCAGTAAATGCCAGAAGACAATTTTTGAGCCTAAAGCTACAGATGTAATTCCATACACAGTGAACCAGACTCAAATTTTTGTATTGCCTAAAACGGAAGTTTGCCAACGACAATTTATATATCTGCATTTCAGTGTCATTTTATAATGAGGCATTAATATTTCCAGAAATAACATTCAGTATATATCTGTATTATTTCGGGAACTAAAGCGAAGGTAGTGGAATGTATTTTTGTCAGTGAAAAATAAAACTTCGGCAAGAGGCCGAAGAAGTTCCACAAAGATGAAGCCACTTTACTCAAGCAAAGAGCTGGATTTGATTCATACACAAAGTACTCGGGTTATAACCAAAAAGTTGTCGCAAAGTTTTCTCCCACAAACAGTTTGGAAATTTCACTTGGCGACCTGAGAATTTTCACTAACACTTGTCAGATAAACGGCTGGATTTGACTCATACATACCTAAATCATATGGGATAAAACCGACAATAAAACTTAGACAGGCAATCAAGGAGCAGACACATTTCTAACACACACTCATGTTCATGTACATCCGCACAAACGCACTGACCAAAACAGGCACAAACGCACACACAACCGTCGCGAAGCTTTTCATTTCATACATCATTGGAGAGAAGACTGCTGCACAAGGCATCCATAGGCATTATCATTGAATTAGACACACACGCACACACACCTATTGTTAATTTTATCACACAGCCTTATGTTTTGATCTTAGGTCATCATAAGAACCTGTTGCGGTGTGCCGCAACAGGAAAAATTTGTGTGCAAACATGCTTTGAAGTAAAAAAACTTATTGAAACAAAATTGTTTTACATTTATTTTTCAAAATGTTACGTCTCACCGAGATTTGAACTCGGGTCACTAGATTCCAAATCCAGAGTGTTAACCACTACACTACGAGACCACTGAAACAAAAACGTTAAATTCAACTAATGTAAAGTTCTTCAAGGTCCAAGCATGGAATGACAGTTACGTACAAACAGTCTAAAACAAAAACATTGTCGATAGTGTTAGTGTAGCATGATAGTGATATGATAGTGTTGACGTCGATAACTGCTATTTTGTAAATTGACATATCTACAATTGTACGCTTGCACGACATAAAATTCTGTTAGTTTCTTGTCAGTACGTAAACTATTTCAAATCATTCGCAAGCCCGGTTAGCTCAGGTGATAGTGCGTTTAGCATCTATTGAGCATCTGATTGCGGATCAGAATGTTGGCGGTTCGAACCCGCCCCGGAGTTGCAAATTTTGCATTCTTGACAGTGCTACATACATAGGTACTGAGAGCTCCGGGAAGTGTTAATTTGTCGATGTGTGGCAGGTAAGCGAGGTACCTACCCTTCTAGTGTTAATTAGCACTAGAAAATTGACCTACCCAGATTAACGTAGGACTTTCAAATTCTGAATATAGTATATACGCGGCCCCTGAGGGGGCCGCGTAAAAAGTATTAATTTCGAAAAATTTGGGCCAAGATTTAAGAAAAATTCTTTACCTTAATTGAAGGGAATTCCCTTTTCTCCCCTGTGAGCCAATTTGGTTGAAGTCTGTTTGGTATCTCCGCCAAATATTACTTAATCAGATACTTTTTCAATTTTTTTATATATTTGGTTATCCGTATATTTGCTTTACGTACATGTACATTCCTAAGATACCCGACGCACTAAACTTGTAATAATAATAATAATAATAAAATTTTATGTTTGATGCATCAATTTAAACTACAATTATGTGGTAAGGTGGTAGTAACGATTTTGACAATCACTCACTAGATTTCAGAAAAATCTCTTTTTTGAAGCGACTAGTAAAGTAATAGCAATGTCAAGAAAAGGAGGAGGGATTCTACCGAAAGAACGACAGCATCACCATCAGAATGACCCAGGGGGGATTCGAACGACCCATTTCTAAGTACTCAAGGGGCCTATCAATCTTCACAGCAAAGTAACTATAAGTTTATGAAACTAGATCAAAATGTACATAAATAATAGTTTATTCATTTAAAAATGTGTATGTTAAGCCAGAAATTCACGGGAGAAATTGGCAAAGGGGGACCACACGCGGAGAGGTGGGTGGTCCCTAGTTTTGGCCTTTCTTCAGTGATAGCCGGAAGTTTTTCATTTTTCAATTTTGAACTCATTTTTGGGGTACTTTTTTGGCCGCAGGCGAAAATTATTTGCAATTTTGCAAGTTTTTACGCATTTTTGGGGCACTTTTTTGGCTTTATTAAAATTTGCAGCTGACTTATGAAACGTGGCAGCTGACTTATGAAAAATAATCTATTACAATGAGTGATTTATGCAACAATAAGACATAGAGAATAACTATTCCAGAAAGCTGGGAATAGAATACCTCGAGAACTTGGTGCAAACGGCCGAAAAAGTAACACGTCTTATGACTTATCTTATAACTTATGAACTTATTACCTGTAGCATGTCTGGGTACGCCTATTTGTTTTGGCAAAAAGTTTTAAATATGCTATACTTACACAAGTTGTTGTTTCGTTCCCATAAAATAATTTTACAAATGAACAACATTACTGAAACATTACTGTGTTCACGGTGCCTCGTCTGCCGACCAGACCGGTTTCAAAACCTGGAATCAAAATCGTAAAAGGACAGCTTTGTTTCTGGATTCTTTTGGTTCATGCGTGGTCCTTTTACCGTGCTTTTTTCATAAATCCAAGACTGGGTAACACATTTGGGGCGATTTTGTTCTAAATTGAGTTTGGCGTCTATTACCTATAGTAAGTCAACTTGTTTTAACTGAAGTCGTGTAAAGTCGTGGTAAAAGTCGTTTACTAATATTAATGTAAATAATTGACTTGCGTCTGTCGTTTACTTGCTGAAACAATCAGGTACATAGAATGGAGTTTGACACTTTGGCGTCGCGAACAGGATAAAGTAAAGCAAGATACGATAGCACGTAATAATTACTGGCCTTTTCTGCTAATAGTATAGAATTTTTCAGTAGTAGTTTGGGTTGCCTTAAGGTTATACCCTAATGGTATAAGAAAAGGCCTGAAGGCTTTGGGCGGTAACACTTTAGTAGTAGTAAAGTCGTTAGTAGTATCGGGCAAGTCGTGGACGCTGATTAACGAGTTGGTTTATTTTGGTAGACCAGTATATACCATGCTACGAAAGTGAACGTAAGCAAATTTGCGTGACCTGTTAGTGTTAGATTTCGTTTTTGGGCTTACATACTACGTAGTACATACATAGACGGTACCTATAATTACTACGTACAGCTAAATTTTGGTTTACTGTTGTCTACGGTAGTCTGGATACCGATCAGTTAGAAAAACCGCGCCCATAGGTACGAGGCTAAAACTCCAGCCACTTTCGACAAACTGGTAACGGAAGCCAAACGCCAAACATTTCGAGGGTGGCGTGAACGCTCGGCATACCGAGTAAATACAATCAATGCTGAAGGAACAGAGTGAAGAAGAGAGCTTGAGGGTTCAGAACATAGAATTGATGAGTTTTTAAATCGGATGAAGCTAGAAATTACGCAACGGACACCACCAGTGAGTAACCTGAGCAAACGTAAATAGAGGAGACAAAAGAAACAAAAGTCCTCCCAAATAAAATGTTGACGCAAAACCTATCTGTATCAATTCCAAAAAAATGTGCTATATGATTAATCAATGCCGAATAAAAAGGAAAGTACAAATTCGAGCAGCCCCGACAAAAGCCGACCGGGTCAGCGGAAACAAATGAACACGGTAACGGTTCAAAGGCCAAGTTCGGGAAACAGTAGTAACTCCTGACCAGAAGAAACTGTTACAGCTACGCTGCAATTGGAAAACCAGGTATTACGCGAGCATGTGGACCGACTAATGGCAGAAAATTACCCTCATTTTGTGAGAATGGTGTCGCTGCCAACATGTTTTTATGAGTCGGAGCGTTAACAAGACAACAAAGACTGTCTAATTGACCCCCGTGTGCTTGTCTTGCCACGCGATTTTTGTAGGAAGTTGCCAATCTTGTGATATAAGTCCCGTCTTGAAGCATCGCGTCAAATAACGTAAAAATTAACGTGCCAGACGGTGGGCGAGCCCGTTTACTATTGCGCTCTAAATTGCTCTACTTTTCGCACCGTGTCAGAGCAATTCGGTAATGCCGAAACTTTTGCCAATAATTTGCAGTGTTTAAGGAGAACGAGCACTCTGGAAGTAACGCCGTGCACTCTACAGTCAGTCATGAATGGTCCAATTGAAATTGAACACACAAGACTGCAATTATATAGGCGCAATCATTGACAGTATACAAGTCGAGCGTGGAAATGCGTCTAAGTGAAACAAACGGTGAAAAACCTTTACCTGTTTTTTCAATGACGAGCGCTTAAAGAAGCAGGTAATCTGTGAATTTACTCCAGTTAGCTCTGTTGAGTGCCATTGAATGATTAAAGTCAAAAGTGAGAGCATGGAACCCTCGCCACAGATGGCGATTTGTACAGAACACAAAATAAATTTAACTGGTATGCGTTTGGATTGTCTTTGCAACAACAAATTGTTCTTTGTATGAGGCAAAGGTATACAAACGTCACAGAATTATCTGTCATGGAAAGTATTGCTGGTGATGTAAGCCACTGTGGGTATAACGATCGGGAGTACACCCTCAAATATTCCAGTTTTCTCATGTGGGAAATTTGACGTGAAGAGCATTGTGATCTACTTGAGTGGCAAAGCATGAGTGGAGAGCAAATGAATAAAGCTTGGCTGTGGTACGATAAAACTAATGAGATAAAGCTTCGTGAGAGCATGGAGTGCTAGCTAAGAAGGCGATTTGTACAGAACACAAAAAAATTTAACTGGTATTTCCCTGGAGACGAAATTCATTGCTGTGTTTGGATTGTCTGTACAACAACAACAAATTGGTTTTTGTATGAGGCAAAGGTATATAAACTTCATGAATCATCTGTCATGGAAAGTACCGCTGGTGATATGAGCCACTGTGGGTATAACGATCGGGTCCTGGAGTACACCCTCAAAGATTCCGGTTTTCTCATGTGCGATATTCAATGTCAAGAGTGTCAATGTGAAGAGCACTGTGATGTACTTGAGTGGCAAAACATGAGTGGAAAGCAAATGAAAAAAGCTTGTACTATCGTACTATCTTAGCCAACGCTTGCAAAGAGGCAATGGCTGCTGCGTCCTGATCTATTCGCCAAAGCCAATAGCACCGTTATTGAAACATTTTCCTGCCAAATGCTGAATAAGCCGGTTTTACATTTTTTCGCAATGAAGGACGGGTGTACAGACATGCTACCCATTAGATTTAAGATGGGAGGAAAAACTTACGATGGATTTCTCGACCCCCTTACCAACGTGATACAACATATTGGAACCCTATGGAATGTGGAACCAACGAGGCGCCCATAGAAGTCAATGGAAAGTTGTATGTTTACAGCGGTAACACCTGAGTTTGGCAAACCTACGACTTTTATGCAACAGGGCCGTGAATGGAAAGTGTAAACTATATCTTAAATTTTTGCACCCAAAATTCAGACATTATGCACAAATAACAAATATTTGTGACGTGGCAGAAGTGGGCAGGCTTATTTTTTGCGGCTCAAAATCGCACTGATTTTGAGCTATTTTGAGCCATCGAAATTAGATTTTGCTCCTCTTTCTGAGGCGGAAAAGATGAAGACGCAGTAAACAGCAAACACAAAGCGCTATTAACAACACAACACTTTAGCGCCAAAACTATGCTTGAATAAAGAATGTTGAGCTATTTTGAGCGCTGCTAACTTATTTTGCTCCTCTCCATGGAACCAAGTTTTCGACTTGAAACTTATAGCTTCTATTCACGTTGACTGGCTTGGTTGCGCATAAGCACTTGAGAGGCCCGTATTCACATACTAAGTGTAACGCTTAAACTTAGTGTTTACGCTTAGTGTTAGCGCTTATAAGCGCTAAGTGTTATTCACATACTTAGTGTTTATTTAAGCGCTTAGCAAACGCTAACGCTTAACTTAGCGTTTCAATTTTGTATTCACATACTTAAAATTTAGTGTTTGGCTTAGAATTAAGCGCTTAAGTTTAGGGACCTCGGGAGCTCCCTAAGCGCTAAGCGCTTAGTTAGTGGATGGTGTGGGGTAGGGGTGGGGAGAGTGGGGGAGGTTCTTGGCCGCCATGGGAAGGAAGGGCATGCAATTTAGGATATATTAGTAACATTTTCCGACCAATTCGATAAATTTTGCTCGTTTAATCGCCAAAAATAAAAAATGCACTTTGTTGTCCAAATTCGTTTTTTTACATTTTTGAGTAGAGCATCTTAATCGAAGTAATTTTTCTTCAAGAACTTCTATTTGAAAATTTATATTTTTCATGATATGCCCCCTGAAACATGCAGAGCTGATTTTGCATTTTTCAGGAATCCACCTGCTGAAAACATTTTTTACAAATGTATAGTTCGAGAAAAATATATATTATTAATAAGAAATAGTAATTTAAATAAATCTATAATCGGATTTATAAATACCAAATGGAAATGCGGATAAATAAGGAATTCCGGATCCACATCAAGCAGGGAGCGCACTTCAAGCCAAAGCCAAAACTAAGCACAAAAGTTGCTAAACGCTAAGTTTAGTATAACACTAATTTTTAAGCGTTTATTTTGTGAATAACAGTTTAGTACAAATTAAGCGCTAACACTTAGCAAACGCTTAGCGTTAGTATGTGAATAACTCTTAGTATGTGAATACGGGCCAGAGTTTTAATGATTTTTGTTATTTATTAAGGTGGCGCTCCTGGTCCTGAAATGTGGGTTTTGGCCATTATTTTAAAACTGCGCAGAAATAACCATACATCGTAGGATCAAAAGTTGTTCAGAAGTCAATTTCCTTCAATTTGATGTATATACATATCACATAAAAATTATGAAAATTTTTGAGCAAATTCTAGCAAGAAAAATGGATTTTCACGGAAATAGCTTTACAAGACAACAAGACTGATTTTGAAAGATTGAAAAACACTAGCAGCTGTGTTCTACATGAACATACTTAAAAATTTTCGGTGTTTTATTGAGCATGGAGCATTTTTTTTGTGAAATCCATATTTTCTACATGATGCGGAAATAAAGTGCGGTGCGTGTGAGCAGTGGCGTATTTAGGGGGGGGGGGCTGGGTGGGCTGCAGCCCCCCCTTAGCGATTTGAGCCCCCCCCTTAGAGGGTCGCAGCCCCCCCCTTTCCGAAACTTCAAAACACAGGAAGAAAAAGAGACGCTTAAAATGGTCTAAAACACATCTAAAAATACTCTAAAAAATTTAAGAGTGAATTAAGAGAGCTAGTTAAGACCATTTTAAGAGTGAATTTAGAGAGTTTTTAGATTATTTAAGACTGATTTTAGATTATTTAAGACTGTTTTAAGATAATCTGGCGCAAAAATTACACTGAATTGTCAAAAACCACGAAAACGACATTACCCCCTTAATTGCTATTTTAACGCTAAAAACGACACATATTAGCAATTTTCGGCCAATTTATAGTATCTGTATAATAAAATTAGCCACAGTCGACATTTGGAACTTTGAATAATGATCTGCTAACGGCAAGTGTATCCGCGTCTCGTGTGTCAATTTTCAACCCTAAAATTGCAACACACGTCAGAAACGGTCGTTCTTGACGACGGATCAGAAAAAGCCACCTGGCAAAAGCATATTGCAACGATAAATCATCGCGAAACCCCAATTTTTGAACGCAGCCATAAAATAGCCTACGCTGGCCCATAGCACAAAAAGATTCACTCCAACTCTTATGTACGCAGCTGTACACAACGGGCTTTACGCCAAATGGACGTGACTTTTGTTCCCCGCTCGACTATATATAACGTAGGTCATAGGCCCTTGGGCCTATTTTTGATCCATGTGCTTAAATATTAATTTTTAATATTTTAAAATTATATTTTTTTGTTTATTTTATGTCAAAAGTGCAGTTGTCAGTGCAATGTAGATGGTTAAAACCTCAAAAAAGCTAAAACTTCTGGGGGCTGCCGCCCCCAGACCCCCGCATTGCTAAATGCTTGCTGTAGATCCACTACATTTTTTATTTCATGTAAAAAGTGTAGTTTTCATTGCAATGTCGATGGTTAAAACCTCAAAAAAGCTAAAACTTCTGGGGGCTACCGCCCCCAGACCCCCGCATTGCTAAATGCTAGCTGTAGATCCACTACATTTCTTTATTTCATGTAAAAAGTGCAATTTTCAATGCAATTTCGATGGTTAAAATCTTAAAAAAGCTTCAACTTCAAGCTTCCCAGACCCCCGCAAAGTTAAGTGCTTGCTGCAGATTCACTATTGTAGTTTATCGATGGTTACAATAACAAACTCAAAAAAGGTCCGAGGGTTTTAAAATTTAGCACATGAATGCGCCTCGTTGTTCTTAGAGCGGTCGCAAAATTTATTTTTGAGCAAATCGATAGTTTTTAAGAAATTTAGTTAAATTTACGTTTTTCGAAAATCGAATTCCACTCATGTTTGGTCTACAGTGAATGCTAATTTGTATCAATCAACTTCATATTTCGAGTTTGGGCATACATTTACACCAGCTTGCTATCGCACCTCTAAAATTGGCCCCAGATTGCCGTTTTTAGAAAAGTCATATTTCAGGAGCGCCACCTTAAGGTTTTGTGGGTTTTGGCCATTATTTTAAAAATGCGGAAAAATAACCGGGTTAAATGCAGTTGGGGGGTAAATAGTGGACCTATTTTTTGAGTAGAGCACATTGGGGGATGCATTTTTGCTTCAAGAACCCCTATTTCATTTTTGGATTTTCTGAGATATGATATGACCCCCCGAAATCTGAACATTCAGTGAGGGACGTTTTCGCATTTTTTTCGAAAACCCGTATTTTCTCTGTGCTAAACGTCCTTAAATGGAATCGGAATGTTTACAATTTTTTGGAATCAAAACAAGGCACGTTGACCGCGTTCCAAATTCTGGCCCAAAATGGCCAAATTCACCAGAAACGTCCAATTTTTGACCAAATTCAAACTGGGCCTCAATTTAGGCTTGGGCTTAGGCTTAGGCTTAGTATCAGGCTTAGGCTTAGGTTCAGGCTTAGACTTAGGTACTAAAAATAGAAATTTTCAGGAAAAATCCTGCCAGCTTAGCCTAGAGAATCCTGCAGCTAAGCCTAAACAATGCCTTAGAACATCACAACGCACTCAAAACTATCCAAAAACAAAGATTATAGCTTTTTTTGGCTTCAAAATTTGGTCTACGTTTTTTTCCCAAAACACTGAAAATGCAGTTTTCAAGGGGTCATAGCTCAGAAAATACAAATTTGTGGATAGGGGTTCTATTACAAGAAATGCTTCCCTTGAGGTGCTGTACTCCAAAAAATAGGTCCACTATTCCCCCCCCCCCCCCCCAACTACACTTGACCCGGTTCCATACATCGTAAGAACAAAAGTTGTTCAGAAGTCAATTTCCTTCAATTTGATGTACATATCACATAAAAATTTTTTGAAAACTTTTGAGTAAATTTCGGCAAGAAAAATAGATTTTCATGGAAATGCCTTCACAAGCCAGTGCATTTAAACGTACATATGTATAGTGGTGCGGGGAAAAAAACCCTATTTTCAACTTTTCGGGTCGTCCTGTGCTCCACATAAATCGAATCCATTAATGCACGCGGCTGTTATAAAGGCCATCTCTCGCCTAACTGTTGCACTAATAAAATGGATTCTAACTACTCACTTTTCTGAGTAATAAGCCTGGAAACCTCCGGGGAAAAAAAACCCTATGCGGGGAAAAAAAACCCTATCACTTTTTTCGGTTGTTCTATTAGCCGTGAGTATAAACTCAATTTAAGCGTGTTCTACAACTCTTAGGCTGCAGTATGGACTGAAAAAATCGTTTCTCCGACACTTATGTGACTCACAATGATTCTTCAAAAATCGACCCTTTTTGGCAGAAATGACTTCTGCCCAAATATGCATTTTTTCACTATTTTAAAGCATTAAAAACAGATTTTTGCGCTTATTACGTTAGAAAAGGTGGAGAAACACTGCCCGCATCTACCATTCTTGGATTTAAGTGGTAAGCAGCAGCTAACGCCTAAATATTCCAAAAAATGGCAAATTTTGGTGAAACATCACCAAAACAGGTTTCGTAAGGGGTGTCCTGGTATGGGGCAAAACCACAAAAAACGACGTTTTGCTGCCGAATAAACGGTTTTAATGAAGTCTACGCATGTTCTTACCTCAGTTCAGTCAACTTTTGTAGCAACAATGAGTGAGTTTAGCAAAAAATTGTCGCCAAACAAAATAGGGTTTTTTTCCCCGCAATAGGGTTTTTTTCCCGCACAAACTTTGAACTGTCACAGGTAAACCACAACGTTTTTCGCTGTTTTTAAGCTTCAGAAGTATAGAGGAAAGGTAACTCTCTTGAAAAATGCAAACAGCGTTGGCCAAAAGTGTTTTTGTGAAAAATTATGACAAGTCAAAAATTTGGAAAATTTTGTCACTTTGGATTTTTTCAACATGCAAAGTTTTGAACTTTTATAAAAAATGCTACAGGCCTCAAAACTGCACAAAACTTGGTGTGGTAAGTTAGCTTGGGATGCGCTTTCCACCTGAATACTCAAAAAGGTCCTATGTCGTTAGGTTCGGCCAGGAAGCACTAGGGTTTTTTCCCCGCAAAACGCGTAGGGTTTTTTTCCCGCACCACTATAATGAATTTGAAAGGCTGAAAAACACTAGTAGCTGTGCTTTACTGGAACATACTTAAAAATTTTGGGCGTTTTATTGAGTGTAGTAATTTTTTTTGTGAACTAACGCAATATTTTCTGCATGAGACAAAAGTATAGTGCGTGTGAATACAAACGCAAATTTTCGACTTAGATTTTAAAAACTGGCTCAATCAAAAAAGTTAAAATTTGGCGCATCGAGTGGTCGCAAAATTTGATGTTGAGCAAATCGATAGTATTTAAAAAACTTAGTCAAATTTATGTTTTTCGAAAATCGTGATTTCAGTGTTTTTCAATGTATCAATCAAATTCATCAAAATTTACACATTTGCGACCGCTCGATCAGGTTGAGGCAAGCAAAATGAGCTACTGATTGTGCAAAAGCTAGTTACTTGTAAAGAGAAATCGCAAGCCGAAATTCCACTCACGTTTGCTCTACAGTGAATGCTCATTTGCATCAAACAACGTCATTTTTTGTTTTTAGACATATGTACGTTTACACCAGCTTGCCAGTGTGCATCCAAAACTGGCCGCAGACTGCCGTTTTCGAAGTCACATTTCAGGAGCGCCACCTTATCAATTCTAAGGTCTAATTAGGTTGTTTTTATAAATATTGCAAAGAGGAACAAATTTTTCGTCTAGTTTTTCACACTTGCACGCTTAAATTTCAATCGGAAAACTTTTGTTTGTTTACTGACCGTGTTCATTCAGGATAATTTTGGAAGTTCTGGATACGCGAACAAGGACCTTTTTTGCACAGTACTATAGAAATTTTACAGTCAAAAATAGCAGAAACTCGCGAAAAAATGAATAAAAAATAAGATAAATTACTATTAATAAAGTTACGTCGTTCTAGTAGAGCTGGTTTTTTGCTAAACAGAAAAGTTTGTAAGTCTAATTCTCCGGCCAAGGCTGAGGCTAAGGCAAACTTAGTTTAAACTAACACTTTCCTGCTTACAGTACTTTGTGAAAAAGTGCCGTGTCCGTCGGCGTACGACGATCTTTATCTTTCGCGAAAAGTGACGAAGCTTCGCGAAAAGTGACGAACGGTGGCCGGAAAGTGATGAACAAAAAATTTTCAAATTTTCCCTTTTTTACATTGAAAATGTATTTTGGAGCAATTAAAATGTTTGTTCGTCACTTGTCGGCCAACCTTGGTCACTCTTCGTGACGGATGAAGCTCGTCGTCCGCCGACGAACAGGCAACTTTTTTTGCACAGTACTGTATATATGTTCACAATTGACCCAAATTGGATCGAAAAATTTTGTCTTCATAGCTTTGTTTTGAGGCTGCGGTGACATCCGCACAAAATACAAAAAAAGTAGACGATATTGTTTACGTCAAACTTTTTAGCTGGAACCTCCTTGCAGAGAAACTTGAATATTATATGTATTACATACATACTTTGTGCTGCTTTTTGGGGATTAGTTTCATACTTGTTATATATTTGCTTACTTGCTTATTACTGTTGTCATTATATAAATTTCGAACGTCTATTTTTAACTTTTTTTCGCCTATTTAACGACTGTTTTTATTTGAAAATCGTCTAACTTCCATTTTCCGTCTAGTTCTAGGCTTTAATCAAAAAATTGGCGATAAATGAACGCCATTAAATTCTAGGTGGGCCAGGATCCGATTCAGAGAGGAGCCGGCCTATATACCTGTTTTCGCGGCAATAGTCCATGGAGGAGGGGGGGGGTGAGTGTTGTGCGATACGCGACACGACAGGAAAAGGAGGGATTAAAGCGCTGTGGGGAGAGGGAATTTCCAAGGCAGTCCCTTCCCTAAACGGTACGCCAGCGCCAGCGCTTTACCCCTCCGCGCTGCGTATATTGTAATTGTCACAAAAAACTAGAAGGCAGAAAACTGTCAAGCCTCGTGAAGGCATGCAAGGGCCTGCTGAAAGATCGCAGCCACCTGGTGTGCGTTTGCTGAAATAGGCTGCAGAGAAATATAAGTTTGTTCTAAATCAAACGAAAAACTCTAATCTTTGTGTAAATTTTTTTGTTGTAGAGCTCCGGAGTGCTGGTCTCGCTCATGTGACTGAATACCTGACTTTTAGTTTGCGCTAGCGGTTTCGTTCAGCAGCACACAATCATGACACAGCAGAGTAAGACTACCATGTCCTCTAACTTATCTAAGGAAGGACAAAATTTATTTCGTCTGGGTGTCTTGTCATCGTCTCTTGAGGCGTGCAGTACTGCGGTTTATTAGCAAAAGCAGCCAAAGAAATTATTTATGCTTAAGTTTGTGCGCGCTGGCTGCTACTGTTCTGTTGCGGAATTGCTGAGGAGAAAGGTTTGCTCGACGACGAGTAGCGACAATCTTCAGAATTTACGAATGTGTTTTTTATA
>JASANF010012850.1:0-14849 GCA_030248245.1 Trissonchulus sp. WLG1_4 | reverse complement strand
GGCTAAAAAACAGAAATAAACCCAACCAACTTTGCTTGAGCAAAGAGCTGGATTTGGTTCATACCCGAATCAAACAGGTTAAACCGGTCAAACTTGCCACTCAGGTTGAAAAGTTTTTCTAAGTTGGAATAAAAAATGAGCTCGCAACAGGTTTTTTGTCAAATATGACGAACTACTGTAAAATTGATTCTGATTTTTTTCTTTCGCAGCAAACTGTTGCTTGTTTCTGTATGTACTGTACCGTATCTACCTTAAGCCTCGTTTGTCTTCATCATTGTTCACGTCAGTTCTTTACATCAGCGAACCAAAAATTGTCTTTGCACTTTCGTTTATCCATGTGGCCTTAAGACAACTAATGCATTGGGCTTGCGGGCTCATTTAATCGTGGTCTGTCCTTGTACACTGGGCCGAACCGAACCTTTATTAATAACACGACAGTCGACAAGTCATACCTATGCAATCTCACTTTAAGCTTATTTAACAATCTTTTAGCGAACTTTTTCGAACATATAGTTGTGTTGTACGGCGTTTGAAGACCCGGTAGTTTGTAGACAACCATTTTTCAGCCAAGAATACTGCTTTGTTTCTTCCCAGCTGGCTGTCTGACAGTCGGAGCCCTTCGATCATGATGTGGTTCAAAGGCGGCCACCCGTTTGGCAAATCCCACTGTTCGCCCGTGTCTTTGAGACTTGCTGGAATCCCATTTTTTCGGACACCTTTCGCATTCTAAAGTAAAAATGTGGGGGTCATTTTACTAGCTGATGCTGTTCAGTAAGAATTCCGCCCTCTCGTTCTAGCCATGACAAGGCTTATATGACTGACTTTCTGAGAAAATGAGCTAATTTGAGCGCCAGTTGATTGGTTTTTTCTTCGGCCTTTTTTGATTCCGCTTCTATACTGCTTCCAATTACTTCCCATACCACCCCATTTACAAAACCGCAAACCAAAAAAGTGGGAGCGGCGACACGCTGGGGCCGCGCCTAGCCTTTCGAAACGCCGCGAGTTTTTGGCAAAAAAATTACCTTTCGAGCCGCGGAAAGTGGAACTTCTTAACGCTGTACCTGATATTTACATGCTTTACCATATTCGCGTTCACTCACGATAAAAGCTACATACATTTTTTGTTTGTTATGTGTGATTAGGAGCTCTCGACGCAGAATGGGTGCAACGTACTAAAACATTCTCACCCCATTTTTTCTCGTATAAAAATTGCACAGAATTGTCAATAAATCTCTCATAACTGCAGTAATTCTCTAGAACCTCAAACCAAATTCACCCCACTTGTCGCTCACAAAACACGTCATATTCAGTGCAAAAAATGAAAAAATTCGCAAGCTGGGGGGTACCAGGTCGTTTTTGCCAATATATGTGAGCACTCACATCCCGCACACACTCACGAATGAAGAAAAAACTCACCAATACATAGTTTAATCCGGCATAACAATTAGCAACACACCATATTCCATTTTTTTTTTTTTGCCGACTAAAATCAAAACAAAAATTGGGTACTTTTTATTGTTTGTGTCCTTGTGTCGTCTGTCTCTCGGCGCCCGGCCATTTTGCGTCTCATGTTTGACAAAAATCAGCGACTCGTCTCTCTCAAACCTCTGGTTCGCATCGTTTTGTAGTTTAGTGGTGGGTCCCCACCTGAGCACGCGCTCCCGCCTCCACCTGACTCAACGCTGCAGGCGCCCACGTGACGTCTAAAAAGCTAATTTTTAAAAAACAAGAAGGGGGAACTGTGGAACTAAAAATTGTTCGTCAGGGATTTGGCAAAAACTTGCCCCTAGGGGTATTTTGGTCCCCATAAATATTTCGTAGGTCGTTTTTTGCTCAGAACCCTCCCAGGAGTTAATAGGAGCCCTGTCGATGCGTACCCCGCGCGGGCCCAGGGTCACATTTTCGAAATTGAGATTTTGACGTCGGAGGCGCGTCAGAACACGAATCCGTGGTCCGTTTTTGCCTAGGACCTCCCTGACTCCTATTAGTCAAGGTACCCCCCGTAGGGGTGCAAACGGAACAATTTTCGAAATCGAGATTTAGGTTTATGTGCAAATTTGCACTCTACAATAATGCAACATATTATTAGGTTTTTTGCCAAAAATAGACATCTGTTGCTGATATAAATAGGGTTGCGTCTTGTCCAATGCGCTCAACGCCGACATGGGCTAATGTCTTTCATGTTTAAATGCCCATTTTGTTTGTCTGAAAGCGAGCAGAATATGCTGAATTTATTGCAAATATGTTACTGTTTATTATACATGTAGTTGCAATGGGGCGGGGGAAAGTACCCCGTAAGTTTCAGGTAGGGTTACAGTAACAGAGGTAGGTCAGCGAGAGCAAAACTACGACGAAAAAAAGTCTAATAATTTGGAATCTAGCGATTTATATCAGTTCAAATCAAATTGTTGTTTCTCCGTCAAAAAAGGTAAAAATTGCGTCATTTTTTCTGGAAGGAGGGAAACTAAAACTTACTGAGGGGTCTCACCAAGGGGTGGAGGGATGACTGAAATTTGTGTGAGCCGTTACACTACCGTGCCAGTCCCATTACACTCTGCAATGAATTATTCTACAAGTCTTCGTCCTATTAAGCGACATTGATCTATTTGTCATAGCGCACACAAATAGCGCATATAGTACTTTTGATAGCGCTTATAGCGCAAATACCACTTCCAAAAGCTCTCTAGCGCAAATAGCGCATATAGCAAATTCGATAGCGCTTATAGCGCATATAGCGCACGGAAAAAGCGCTGTAGCACCAAATGTGCTATTTTGTTTCGCTTACATGCGTTTCTTACCTAAACCTAATTAATAGTGTGAGGTATGACAAATAGAGCATCTCAATTACAAAGTCGTTAGAATATGGAATGAATAATGTCATAAACAGCATACATGTCATATACTGAAATTCCAAAATTCCGGGTCTATCCCCTCGTAGGCACTTTCTGCGTCATTTTTGGCCCCCTCCATTCCTGAAAATGACGCAATTTTTACCTTTTTTGACCAAGAAACACCCATCTTTACAAATTTTTATTGAAAATTGCAGTAATAATCTAAATTTTACAAGTAAAGGCTACTTTTTTAATTTTATCGAAAAAATTCTCCAACTCCGCGTGGCGACCGCACCCTCTTTACCCCTGGCGGGACCCCCCTCCTTCTTGGCACCTTAAATGATTTTTGGGGACCCCCGCCCCCATCCCCCCCTCCAACTACATCCATGTAATAATAAACAGAGATTTGCAGAATTCAGAGACACTCCTACTGTGCTCTATTAGCTTCTATACAGAACAAATGCAAGCATAAACATAAAAGACAATAGCCTCTGTCGGGGCGTTGAGCCCGTTGCCCGACGGGAGGACCCTCTTATCGGCAACAGGTTGTCTATTTTCGGCAAAAAACCTCATATGAATATTGCTCAGGAGTCCAAATTACCCACATAAACCTCAAAATCTCAATTTCGAAAATGTGTCCCCTTAGTAACCCCCCACGGGGGGGGTACCTTGAGGGGCTCATAGGGGGAGTCCAGGGGTTGGAGGGGTAAACGGGACTCCGGATTTGTGTTTTGGGGCCCAAACCCAACCCCGAGACATCAAAATCTCAATTTCAAAATGTGACCCCTTAGGACCACCTAGTGGGTACACTGAGAGGGCCATATCTACTTGGGAGGGTTCTCAACAAAATCTAACCAAGAATTAATCTGTTCAACATGCCGAACTAACCCCCAGGGGTAAGCTTTCGTCCAAATCCCTGACAAACAATTTTCAAGTTCACAAGGGTCCCCCCTCTGAACTTTTTCAGAAACTTTCTTTTTGACGGCCACGTGACCGGCCTTCCCGTTGGGTCAGGGGTAATCAAAACGGGCACGATGCTCGCGGCAATTTGCACCACTAAAGTTTTCTGGAGCAATTCGACCAAATAGGGGGTTTGAGAGAAACGAGTCACTACTTTTGTGGACATCAAGAACACGAATAACACCAACACTGAAGAAGTACTACACCACACCACAAATAAAGGGTTGCCCCGATTTTTGCTTTGCGAATAGTCGGCAACCCAATAAAAAATAACTGGCTGCTACTAATGTTATGCAATCTCAAACTATGTAACTTTTGCTTCATAGTGATGTTGCGCGGATGTGGGTGCTTGCATATTGGCAAAAACGATCTCGGTTCCCCAGCTTCGATTTTTTCATTTTCTGCATGACAGTGACATATATAATGAGCGTACAAGCGAGCGAATTTGGGTTCAGGTCTCAAGAACTGATGCAGTTATGAGAGATTTACTGATAATCTGCGATTGGGTTCAAAAAAAATAGCATAAAAATGCTTAGTACGTTGCGACCATTCAGCATCAAGAGCTGTTAATCACACATAAACAAACAAATATATGTAGGCTTTGTGGTCGCTGAACACGGATGAAGTACAGCATGTAAATGCTAGGGTACAGCGTTAAGAAGTTAGCGCACTCGAACGGTAATTTTTGCCAAAAACACCATTTTTTGAAGGCTCAGCGCAGCCAGCAGCATGCGGCGGCTCTTTTTTTTCATTTCAGTTTTGTAAATGGGGTGCAATGGGAGAATTTGAAAGCAGTATAAACAAAAAATTGAAATGGTCGTGCGAAAAAACCAATCATGCAATGGTCGATTCTCGAGAAGTCAGTCATATATAGAACCTCAATTCAAACTATAGCCGAGTTAATGTTTGACTGAGTTGTCACAATCCGCATACCCTTGAGTCTATTGATTGACCTCGCGACAATTGGCAACTGAAAAAAAATTGGACAAAAAAGTAGTCATTTATTTGATTTTTAACCTGCATGACTTTGACGATGATTACTTGTGCACTTTATAGTCAAAATCTAATTCATTTTGAACGAAATTACCGTGTTTCGTTTTCACAAACAGACTACAGTAACTACAAACCATGCATGAGACTAAACTTCCAGCCAAGAAGAAATTTTTCAGCGGATTCTGCGCCGCGAACCTTATCAAAACATTTTAGCAAAAATGCAACTTGTTACCGGCATAGAAGCTTACAACATTATGGGAACCTCAGTGAGGCAGAAAATCAAACCACGTTCCCACAGTTTCGTTCCAAAATACGTCTTGCATGTTTTTTATTAGTTTGACGTGTTTGCGTTGAAAATCTGCTGCTTTTTGATACTCCGAAAATGAAAAGTGAGGATATGTATGTAGTTGTAAAAAAGTTTACTAATGGTATTTCAAAACGAGCAATTCCTTATGTTGGCAATATTTTTGAGCACAATTTTCTAACATTCTTATTAAAACGTATACACAAGAACACTATTTATTACATAGAACAACTTATTGAAGCACAAAACAATTTTTGATTTTTTCTGTTTAGATGCAATTTTGACAAGATAAATATTTTTCATGATAATTTTATTTTGTTCTATTTGCTACGTAAGTTCTTCTCATTTTTCAAAAACAAATGTGCATGGACGCATGGCATCGAGATTGTAATGACAGAAAATATTGCAATACTCACATTTGAGCGAGGCGCTCCACCGGATTACCTTGGCGCGTTCGGACCGCTTTTCAAGGTGGCCTTGTCTTCTAACCAGCGACTCAAAAATCTCAATCCGCTGCTGAAGCCTATATCTGAGCGCTTAGGCCGTGTTTGGCTGAAAAATATTGAAAAGTACAGTTAGGTATGCTTTCGTTTCAGTTGAACGAAATTGAATGAAAACAAAATGAAAACAAAACGGAACAAAAAACGAACGCACCAAACTCAAGAAGAAAACTCTGTAAGCCTACACACTGAAGTTTGATAAGTTTAATGGATGAGAGTATGGGGCTGAGAGCGCTGTCTGTCTCCCTCCACCTCCGCCATCACGGCCGTTCTTAGCAAAGCTGCAGTAAAAAACACCCGCCAAAAACTTGAGCACTGAGGCTGTCTCATACCAAATTATATTACGAGCGAAACTACACGAAAGTATGTATAGCGCAAAATCAAGAGCAGTGAGGCTTCTGCTCATTCCAGTGCTTATTTAACATTTTCCAAAATTCCACCTACCCAAAATAAAGTACATTAGCTTCTAAAAATTGTATTTGGAAAATTTGCACCAATCTATATAAATTCGATTCTATATATATTATATATAGAAATTACTTAAAAAAGTACATACAACGCTGCTTTTGAAAACTGTGCAGTTCGATGAGCATTGACTTTGTACCATCAGAAAGCTATCAAACTATGTTTTCAGCATCACTAGGTACTTTTTTATGTTTGCCTATAAGGTGGTCGAGTACAGTGTCGATTTTTACAAATCCACCTCTTCTCAAAACTACGAGGGGGGCCACCAGTACGGCTTCAAAACAGGGATCCTACCTGCACGTCACAAAGCAAGCGGTTGTACACTCGTAGAAGCGCACGCGCCAGCAGTTTCTACGTCCTCTTTGCTCTCGGCGTGTTGCTGGCAATTTGTAGAAAAACACATTTCTGTGATAGCTACATTGACTGATCTGTGGTGTTGCCAAAATTGTAGATTTCTCAGGTCAACATGGACTATGTGTGAGATGATGTTTCTTTAAAATCTCAATGGATTGCACCGGTTGCTTTAAAGTATTGGTAGACATTGGAGTGAGTAAAGGTGGTTGAGAATGTTTCAGATAGTACACTTGTCCCCCTGTTTTTGGGTACAAACTATGAAATATATTAAAGTTGCTTGGAGAAAATGTTTATTATAGTCAGTCACTGTTTATATTAATGACTGTGCATAGCAATTTGCAGTTGAGTGATCCTGTTTATTTGAGTAATAATGATGGTTTGGACACCCTGGATAGCCTGGGAGGAGGAGGAGTGGAGGGTGGGGGAGTGTTGGGAGTTAGAATATTATACTATTATTGTATATGCAATTATAATATATTATTTTTAATATATTCATATCTTTAATATTAGTATATTTTAATATCACAATGGTAATTTGATTTGGGGTCTAGTTTTTTGGCAAATGCTGTAAAAAAAAGCTGCTCAACAAGTCGGTTAGTTGGTATGGATTTGCTACAATCAATAAAAAAGTCACTGCACCAACCACACAAAAAAAAAAAAAAGTGTTCACACACATAGTCAATTATTTAACTGGACATTGATATATGCACAAATTATATATTGTGTGAGTATAAAAGTTAGATATTGATTGAAGTATTTACTCGCTTCCTATTTAATTTCTAGCCAATCAAAAACTTCACGCATTGCATTGCAAGCAATGTGGAAACTTTTAATTTGATTGGCTAGAAATTTAAATAGGAAGCTGATAAATCTTTTTCGTTAATCTTAATTATCTTTAACGTGTGTGTGTATACTACCACACAATTATCTATAATGTGTGTGCGTGTGTGTCAATGTCCAGTTAAAAATCACTTGAAGCTTGTGTGTGTGACGCCCAGTTAAAAATCACTAAAATGTGTGTGTGTGTGTGTGTGTGTGTGTTAGTGTGGGTTGGTGCAGTGAGCGTGTCTGTGTTTGTATTGATTGTAGCGAATCCAATTACCAACTGACCGACTTGTTGAGCAGCTGTTTCTTTACAGCAGTTTGCCAAAAAGACTTAACCCCAATAAAAATTGGGTAAGGGGGGTAGGTTAATAAATTTTAAAAATCCAGTTTACCATTGTGATATTAAAATTAGTACTTAATTATGTAAAGATATGAAATATGTAAAAAACCTAATTATTATGTAATCCATATACAATAATAATATAATTATTATCACATTTTAACTCCCCAACACTCCCCACCCTCCAGGCTCCTCCCCTCCCTCCAGGCTCCGGCTCCGGGCTGTCCCAGAACCATCATTTTATTACTACTCCGAATAAACAGGATCAGGCTCAAACTGCAACTGCAAAAATATATAACGTAGTTAATATGTGAACGGTGACTGACTATTGTCATCAAACATTTTATTCCAAGACAACATGTGTTCATTTTAGATATGGTTTTGTACCCAACGGGGGACGAGTGTACTATCTGAAACGTTCTCAACCACCTTTACTCACTCCAATGGTCTACGAATACTTTAAAGCAACCGGTGATGGTGACATTTTAAAGAAAAACATCATCTCCACACATAGTCCCACACTGATGGAGCTGTTGATTAAGGAATATCAATTTTGGCAACACCACAGATCAGTCAATGTCACTCTGGCCGGGAAAGTGTACACTGTGTTTTACTACAATACCCCCAGCAACACGCCGAGGCCTGAATCCTACAAAGAGGACGTAGAAACTGCTAGAGAGGTCGCATCAGGTTTGTACGAGTGTACAACCGCTTGCTTTGTGACGTGCAGGTAGTTAGGATCCCCCTGTTTTGAAGCTATACTGGTAGCCTGGTATAGTTTAAAACCAAGGAAGAGGTGAATTTGTGAATCTGGGAACCACCCTGTACTCGACCACCTTATAGGCAAACATAAAAAAGGTACCTAGTGATGTGAAGACATCATTTAGATAGCTTTCTAATGGTACAAAGTACAATGCTCTGCGCATCGAACTGCCACAGCGCAAAAGGCACGTTATATGTACTTTAAGTAATTTCTATATATAATATATATAGAATAGAATTTATATAGGATTGTATAGAATTTGCCAAATACAATTTGTATAGAACTGTATAGAATTTGCCAAATCTGTAATGAACACACCTATTATTTCGGGTAGGTCGAATTTCCAGTGTTAAATAACACTGGAATGACAGAAACATCAATATTCACTGTCTTTGATTTTGCGCTATATACATACTTCGGTGTCGTTTTCGCTCGTCATGTAATTTGGCTGCTGAGACAGCCTCAGCTGTCAAGTTTTTTGGCGGCATACTTTACTGCAGCTTTGCTAAGAATGAGAACGGCCATAATAAATAGCAGGACAATACTCAAAGCAGCAGAAACAGACAGGCGCTCTCAGTCCCATACTCTCATCCATTAAAAATTTATCAAACTTCGTGTGTAGGCTTACAACTTTTCTTCTTGAGTTTCGTGCATTTCGTTTTTGCTTTCGTTTTTGTTTTCATTTTGTTTTCATTCAATTTGGTTCAACTGAAACGAAAGCATACCTAGCTGTACTTTTCAATATTTTTTCAGCCAAACGCCCGCAACTGTACTCAGATATAGCTTCAGCAGCGGAGTCAGGTTGGGATTTTTCGAGTCGCTGGTTCGAAGACAAGGCCACTTTGAAAACAGTCCGAACGCGCCAAGTAATCCCGGTGGACTTGAACGCCTGGCTGTGCTGGAATGTTAAGATATTGCAATATTTTCTGTCATTACAAGAATACTCAATGCCACCTGGTAGGTGCAGCAATTTGTTTTTGAAAAATAGAAGAACTTACGTAGCAAATAGAACAAAATAAAATTATCATGAAATATTTATCTTGTAGAAAAATTGCATCTAAACAGAAAAATCAAAAACTGTTTTGTGCTTCAATAAGTTGTTCTATGTATGTAATAAAGTAGTGTTCTTGTGTATACGTTTTAATAAGAATGTTTTAGAAAATTGTTGTCAAAAATATTGCCAACAGTAAGGAATTGCTCGTTTAAAATACCATTAGTAAACTTTTTACAACTACATACATATCCTCACTTTCATTTCAGATTATCCAAAAGCAGCAGATTTTCAACGCAAACACGTAGAACTAATAAAAAACATGCAAGACGTATTTTGGAACGAAACTGTGGGAACGTGGTTTGATTTTCTGCTAGCTAGCAGTTCCCATAATGTTGACTTCTATGCCAGCTCGGCAGTTCCACTCTTTGCTCAATGTTTTGATCAGGTTCACAGCACAAGAGTGGCTGAAAAATTTCTTCTTTGGCTGGAGGTTAGTCTCATGCATAGTTTATAGTTTATGCTACCTAGTCTGTTTGTGAAAACGAAACACGTGATTTCGTTACGAAATGAATTAGATTTTGACTATCAAGAGTGCAGCAAGTAGGTAGTCGTAGAAGTCATGCCATTAAAATAAATAAATGGCGCAACTATTTTTTTGTCAAGTTTTTTTTAGTTGCAATTGTCGCGAGGTCGATGCCGATGCAACTCAAGAGGGTATGCGGGTATGACAACTCAGTCAAACATTAACTCGGCCTAACTCGGAATTGAGGTTCTATATATGACTGACTTTCTGAGAAAATCGACCATCCCGTGATTGGTTTTTTTGGCGACCCCCTTCGATTTTGTTTATACTGCTTCCAATTACTTCCCATACCACCCCATTTACAAAACTGAAATGAAAAAAGCCGCAGCTGCTGGCTGCGCTGAGCCTTCAAAAAATGGTGTTTTTGGCAAAAATTACCGTTCGAGTGCGCTAACTTCTTAACGCTGTACCCTAGCATTTACATGCTGTACTTCATTCGTGTTCAGCGACCACAAAGCCTACATATATTTGTTTGTTATGTGTGATTAACAGCTCTTGATGCTGAATGGTCGCAACGTACTAAGCATTTTTATGCTATTTTTTTCGAACACAAATTGCACAGAATTGTCAGTAAATCTCTCATAACTGCAGTAATTCTTGAGAACCTCAAACCAAATTCACTACACTTGTCGCTCATTATATATGTCATATTCATGCAAAAAATGAAAAAAATCGAAGCTGGGGTACGAGATCGTTTTTGCCAATATATGCAAGCACCCACATCCGCGCAACATCACTATGAAGCAAAAGTTACATAGTTTAATTGCATAACATTAGTAGCAGCCAGTTACTTTTTATTGGGTTGCCGACTATTCGCAAAGCAAAAATCGGGGCAACCCTTTATTTTTGTCGTGTCCGTGTCGTTGTTCTTGGTGTTGGTGTTATTCGTGTTCTTGATGTCCACAAAAGTAGTGACTCGTTTCTCTCAAACCCCCTCTTGGTCGGATTGCTCCCAAACTTTAGTGGTGGGGTCCCCCCACGAGCACTCGTGCCCCCCGTTTTGATTACCCCTGACCCAACGGGAAGGCGGGTCACGTGACCGTCAAAAAGGGAGGTTTTGAAAAACAAGAAGGGGGGACCCTTGTGAACTTGAAAATTGTTTGTCAGGGATTTGGACAAAAGCTTGCCCCTAGGGGTAATTTGGGCCCATAAACACAATTAATTCTGAGGTTGATTTTTGCTTAGAACCCTCCCAGGAGTCAATATAGCCCTCTCAGTGTACCCCCCTAGGTGGTCCTAAGGGGTCACATTTTCGAAATTGAGATTTTGATGTCTCAGGGTGTAATTTGGGCCCCAAAACACGAATCCGAGGTCCGTTTTTGCCTAGGACTTCCCTGGACTCCCCTATGAGCCCCTCAAGGTACCCCCCCCGTGGGGGGTGCTAAGGGGACACATTTTCGAAATTGAGATTTTGAGGTTTATGTGGGTAATTTGGACTCCTGAGCAATATGTACATATGAGGTTTTTTGCCAAAAATAGACAACCTGTTGCCGATAAGAGGGTCCCTTACCGTCGGCAACGGGCTCAACGCCGACAGAGGCTATTGTCTTTTATGTTTATGCTTGCATTTGTTCTGTCTGTAGAAGCTACAATCCAAGCGCAGTCAGAATATACTGAATTTATTGCAAATATGTTACTGTTTATTATACATGGATGTAGTTGGAGGGGGGGATGGGGCGGGGGGGAGACCCCCCCAAAAACATTCGGTCCCAGGGGAGGGAGGGGGGTCCCGCCAGGGGTAAAAGAGGGGTAGGGTCGCAGCGGGAGTAAAATTTTGGATGAAATTAGAAAAAAGTAGCCTTTATTGTAAAATTTAGATTATTACTGCAATTTTCGATAAAAATTGTCAAGATCGGTGTTTCTTGGTCAAAAAAGGTAAAAATTGCGTCATTTTTGGGATGGAGGGGGGCCAAAAATGACGCAGGGAGGGTCCTACCAAGGGGATGAGGGGTACCCAAAATTTCGGAATTTCGGTGCTGTGACATGTATGCTGTTTATGACATTCTAACTACAGCTATTGCTAACAAGCTTTGTTGATTAGAGAATGCTCTATTTGTCATACCTCACACTATTAATTAGGTTTAGGTAAGAAACGCATGTAAGCGAAACAAAATAGCACATTTGGTGCTACAGCGCTTTTTCCGTGCGCTATATGCGCTATAAGCGCTATCGAATTTGCTATATGCGCTATTTGCGCTAGAGAGCTTTTTGGAAGTGGTATTTGCGCTATAAGCGCTATCGAAGGTGCTATATGCGCTATTTGTGTGCGCTATGACAAATAGATCAATGTCGCTTAATCAACAAAGCTTCTTAGCAATAGCTGTAGTTAGAATGTCATAAACAGCATACATGTAACAGCACCGAAATTTTGGGTAACCCTCACCCCCTTGGTGGGACCCCCCTGGGTCATTTTTGGTCCCCCTCCTTCCAAAAAATGACGCAATTTTTACCTTTTTTGACCGAGAAACAACCGATTTTGACAATTTTTAGCAAAACTTTTAGTAAAAATCGCCTAAATTTTACAAAAAATGCTAATTTTTTTCTAATTTCATCCAAATTTTACTCTCGCTGCGACCCTACCCCTCTTTTCCCCCTGGCGGGACCCCCTCCCTCCCCTGGGAACGATTTTTTAAGGGGGTCTTCCCCCCCGCCCCATCCCCCCATCCAACTACATGTATAATAAACAGTAACATATTTGCAATAAATTCAGCATATTCTGCTTGCGCTTTTACAGACAGAACAAATGCAAGCATAAACATAAAAGACATTAGCCCATGTCGGCGTTGAGCGCGTTGCCGACGGTAAGAGACCCTCTTCTCGGCAACAGATTGTCTATTTTTGGCAAAAAACCTCATAATATGTACATATTGCTCAGGAGTCCAATTTACCCACATAAACCTCAAAATCTCAATTTCGAAAATTTGTCCATTTTGCACCCCCTACGGGGGGTACCTTGAGGGGCTCATAGGGGAGTTCAGGGAGGTCCTAGGCAAAAACGGACCACGGATTCGTGTTCTGGGGCCCAAAGTACACCCTGAGACATCAAAATCTCAATTTCGAAAATGTGACCCCTTAGGACCACCTAAGGGGGTACACTGACAGGGCTATATTGACTCCTGGGAGGGTTCTAAGCAAAAAACAACCTCAGAATTGTGTTTATGGGCCCAAATTACCCCTAGGGGCAAGTTTTTGTCCAAATCCCTGACAAACAATTTTCAAGTTCACAAGGGTCCCCCTTTCTTGTTTTTCAAAACCTCACTTTTTGACGGTCACGTGACCCGCCTTCCCGTTGGGTCAGGGGTAATCAAAGCGGGGGGCACGAGTGCTCGTGGGGGGACCCCACCACTAAAGTTTGGGAACAATCCGACCAGGAGGGGGTTTGAGAAAAACGAGTCACTAATTTTGTGGACATCAAGAACACGAATAACACCAACACCAAGAACAACGACACGGACACGACAAAAATAAAGGGTTGCCCCGATTTTTGCTTTGCAAATAGTCGGCAACCCAATAAAAAGTAACTGGCTGCTACTAATTGTTATGCAATTAAACTATGTAGGTAACTTTTGCTTCATAGTGATGTTGTGCGGATGTGGGTGCTTGCATATATTGGCAAAAACGACCTCGTACCCCAGCTTCGATTTTATTCATTTTTTGCATGAATATGACATATATAATGAGCGACAAGTGTAGTGAATTTGGTTTGAGGTTCTCAAGAATTACTGCAGTTATGAGAGATTTATTGACAATTCTGTGCAATTTGTGTACGAAAAAAAATAGCATAAAAATGTTTAATACGTTGCGACCATTCAGCATCAAGAGCTGTTAATCACACATAACAAACAAATATATGTAGGCTTTGTGGTCGCTGAACACGAATATAGTAAAGCATGTAAATGCTAGGGTACAGCGTTAAGAAGTTAGCGCACTCGAAAGGTAATTTTTTGCCAAAAACACCATTTTTTGAAGGCTCAGCGCAGCCAGCATGTAGCAGCTGCGGCTTTTTTCATTTCAGTTTTGTAAATGGGGTGGTATGGGAAGTAATTGGAAGCAGTATAAACAAAATCGAAGGGGTCGCGAAAAAAAACCAATCAACTGGCGCTCAAATTAGCTCATTTTTCTCAGAAAGTCAGTCATATAAGCCTTGTCATGGCTAGAACGAGAGGGGCGGAATTCTTACTGAACAGCATCAGCTAGTAAAATGACCCCCACATTTTTACTTTAGAATGCGAAAGGTGTCCGAAAAAATGGGATTCCAGCAAGTCTCAAAGACACGGGCGAACAGTGGGATTTGCCAAACGGGTGGCCGCCTTTGAACCACATCATGATCGAAGGGCTCCGACTGTCAGACAGCCAGCTGGGAAGAAACAAAGCAGTATTCTTGGCTGAAAAATGGTTGTCTACAAACTACCGGGTCTTCAAACGCAGCAAACACAACTATATGTTCGAAAAAGTTCGCTAAAAGATTGTTAAATAAGCTTAAAGTGAGATTGCATAGGTATGACTTGTCGACTGTCGTGTTATTAATAAGGTTCGGTTCGGCAGTGTACAAGGACAGACCACGATTAAATGACCCGAAAGCCCAATGCATTAGTTGTCTTAAGGCCACATGGATAAACGAAAGTGCAAAGACAATTTTTGGTTCGCTGATGTGAAGAACTGACGTGAACAATGATGAAGACAAACGAGGCTTAAGGTAGATACGGTACAGTACATACAGAAACAAGCAACAGTTTGCTGCGAAAGAAAAAAATAGAATCAATTTTACAGTAGTTCGTCATATTTGACAAAAAACCTGTTGCGAGCTCATTTTTTATTCCAACTTAGAAAAACTTTTACCAAACGGCTAAAAAACAGAAATAAACCCAACCAACTTTGCTTGAGCAAAGAGCTGGATTTGGTTCATACCCGAATCAAACAGGTTAAACCGGTCAAAC
>JASANF010012849.1:0-14163 GCA_030248245.1 Trissonchulus sp. WLG1_4 | reverse complement strand
TATATATGACACGCTTTCTGAGAAAATCGACCATAAGCAATGATAGCTTGGGCGACCTCAAAAATCGACCCTCACGGATTTGCTTCAATTTTACATATATGATAGCCCTAAATGTCAAACGAATTTGTGTGAAGTTGTTCGGCCTGAAACCTCACCGTTTACGAGATACTGATCTTCAAAAATCGCGATTTTTCACATTTCTCGGTTTTTAAAAGGTAAGTCACTTTTACGGTTGCTGTACTCTGCATGATTGATTGCATTAATTGAAAAATTGCATAGAAGTGCACGTATGTATACTTTATTAGGTAGTGTAGCAAATGCAGCTGTAGTTTGCTGCAGAGTTAACCTATAGGTTGTTTTTGATCTGCGGCTTGATGAACTTTGTTGGTCAAATTTTAATATTTCGCCCTGTACCTTGGCCCATAGATGCGGGCCGCGCCTAATCTTTACATACCCAACAAGCAATACGTATAGCAAGTACACAAACAAAAAATGGAGAAAATTGTCGCGGAGTTAGATATTTTTTCAATGACTTTTACCCGTCAAATTTGCCGTTTTTTTCGCATTTTTTGCCGTTGTCTGTCTTGTAAATGTTAATTCAACTGGATTTGACATGGGCCGCACCTAATATATACACACCCAACTAGTAATACATATAAAAAGTGTGAATATAAAAAAATTAAGACAAATTTTGGGGAGTTAGATACTTTTTCAATGACTTTTACCCGTCTAATTTGCCGTTTTTTTGCATTTTTGGTCGTTGTCTGTCTTTTAAGCGTTAATTTACCTGCATTTGACATGGGCCGCGCCTAATCTTCACACACCCAACAAGTAATACATATAAAAAGTGTGAATATAAAAAATTAAGACAACTTTTGGGGAGTTAGATACTTTTTCAATGACTTTTACCCGTCTAATTTGCCGTTTTTTTGCATTTTTGGTCGTTGTCTGTCTTGTAAGCGTTAATTTACCTGGAGTTGACATGGGCTGAGCCTAATATTCACACACCCAATAAGCAATACATATAAAAAGTATAATATATAAAAAATTAAGACAATTTTCGGTGAGTTAGATACTTTATCAATAACTTTTACCAGTCTAATTTGCCGTTTTTTGGCATTTTTCGCCGTTGTCTGACTTGTAAATGTTAATTGAACTGCATTTTACATAGGCCGCGCCTAATCTTTACACACCCAACAAGTAATACATATAAAAAGTATATATATAAAAAATTAAGACAATTTTTGGGGAGTTAGATACTTTTTCAATGACTTTTACCCGTCTAATTTGCTGTTTTTTTTGCATTTTTGGTCCATGTCTGTCTTGTAAGCGTTCATTTGCCTAGATTTGACATGAGCCACGCCTAATTTTCACACACTCAACAAGCAATACATATATCAAGTATACATACAAAAAGATAAGAGAATTTTCGGTGAGTAAGATACTTTTTCAATGACTTACCCGTCTAATTTACCGTTTTTTGGCATTTTTCGCCGTTGTCTGCCTTGTGAATGTTAATTGAACTGCATTTGACATGGGCCGCGCCTAACCTTAACACCCAACAAGCAATACCTATAAATATCGTGGCATATATGCGTTGTTTTTTAAAATATGTTCCTATTTATAACCCAGCTGATGACTACTGGAATCCTCGTCCGGCTGGATTTCACTCTAGAACGTTTATTCATGTACTGAATCACGATCAACCACGAGACAGCATTGCAGTTCTCAGTATCTTAAAGCATACTTTAATGCAAGTCAAAAAGGAAGCACCTTGGGTTGAAACAGCTATAATAAGAAGTGATAATGCCGGGTGTTACCACAGTGCCCCACATTAGCATCTGTTTTTAATTTATATTCAGAAACAAGAATTAAAATTATACGTTAGACATTTGGCGAGGTGCAGGCCGGTAAAGGCGTTTGCGACAGAGTTTCTGCACTTGTTAAGCGACACGTCAGAATGTATATTGATGAAAACAATAAAGCTAACACAACAGCTGAGTTTGTGTCGGCAGCATCTTTGTACGGCGGCCTTCAAGGAACCCGCATTTACCGTGGAACTATTAATTTAGAGCGTAAACCACCTAAGCTCCCAAAAATACCGGGAATATCTCAATATTTTGATTTGGAGTTTCTGTACGAGCAGACCATGAACAATTTTCAGATTTCGGCTCAATGCTTGGCGTCACTTCTGCATCGGAACTGGCTTAAAAATTCCTCAAAAATTTTTCGTCAACAGAGGTGTTACTTTAAAACTCACTTCAACGGTATTGAAACAAAAATATTTAGATGGAAACATCTTTTTCAACATGGAAGCATTTTAAAGATGATGACAACAATGGCGAAGAAATTCAGCCATCTGTAGCACAAGAAAACAATGCTGAAGGCATCGATGACATGATGACTGAATCAGGATTATATTCTTGTCCAGAAGAAGGTTACATCAAGGAGTTTAAAAAATTCAGTAATTTGGAAATATACTTGTCAGTTGGAAAACATGTCTAAAAACCGCAACGGATTTCCCTGCAAATGGTTATCTGTTCTTATTCAAAAAAAACTGGAAAAAATGACGTTCCAGTCACACGTACCCTAAATGGATGTAATTTAATTATACTATGATCGGTAAAATACAATCTGAATAGTTATATCTACCGGTGAAATCTCATTTTGGTGAATAAACATAAATATAATTACACTAAAATAAGTCAAGTAATGTGCAAGGCAAAACAAGTCCGTGTTTTTTACTTGTTTCTCATGTCGCGTTCATAGTTTCAAATAAAAATCTACACCCAAAGATTCACAAGAGAAATTTGCATACTATAAAAACAATTAAAAAGTAAAAAAATTGTGTCTAGCTTTTCGTGGTACAAGGAATTTAATTGTAGTGTGATACAAAATACAGCTTTAAAATTCAATCTTCTATCAACATTTTTGAAACGCGGGATACAGATGTCAACAAATACAAATTTTAACGTTTAATATTGTGTAACATTTCAGACAGCAATTACAGAACAATCGCTTGCCGAAGCTTCAAAAGTACCATTGCAGAAAAGTTGGGCATTGCATTCTCCGCGGCAAAAACTATTTACGTCTCAGCAAGTCCAATTTACAAGGCATGAACAAGGCTTATAGATAGACAATGTGTACAATGTGTGGGGTGTGTAAAGATTAGGCGCGGCCCATGTCAAATGCAGTTCAATTAACATTTACAAGACAGACACCGGCGAAAAATGCCAAAAAACGGCAAATTAGTCGGGTAAAAGTCATTGAAAGAGTATCTAACTCACCGAAAATTGTCTTAATTTTTTATATTTATACTTTTTATATGTATTCCTTGTTGGGTGTGTGAAGAACAGGCGCGGCCCATGTCAAATCCAGGTAAATTGACGCTTAAAAGAGAGACAACGACCAAAAATGCAAAAAAACGCAAATTAGACGGGTAAAAGTCATTCAAAAAGTATCTAACTCACCGAAAATTGTCTTAATTTCTTGTATGTATACTTGATTATGTATTACTTGTTGGGTGTGCAAATATTAGGTGCGGCCCATGTCAAATCCAGTTGAATTAACATTTACAAGACAGACAACGGCGAAAAATGCGAAAAAAACGGCAAATTTTACGGGTAAAAGTCATTGAAAAAGTATCTAACTCCGCGACAATTTTTTCCATTTTTTTGTATGTGTACTTGCTATACGAATTGCTTGTTGGGTATGTAAAGATTAGGCGCGGCCCATGTCAAATCCTGGTAAATTAACGCTTACAAGACAGACAACGACCAAATGCAAAAAACGACAAATTATACGGGTAAAAGTCATTGAAAAAGTATCTAACTCCCCAAAAATTGTCTTAATTTTTTAGCTTTATACTTTTTATATGTATTACTTGTTGGGTGTGTAAAGATTAGGCGCGGCCCATGTCAAATGCAGTTCAATTAACATTTACAAGACAAACACCGGCGAAAATTGCCAAAAACGTCAAATTAGACGGGTAAAAGTCATTGAAAGAGTATCTAACTCACCGAAAATTGTCTTAATTTTTGTATATTTATACTTTTTATATGTATTCCTTGTTGGGTGTGTAAAGAACAGGCGCGGCCCATGTCAAATCCAGGTAAATTAACGCTTAAAAGACAGACAACGACCAAAAATGCAAAAAAAACGGCAAATTAGACGGGTAAAAGTCATTGAAAAAGTATCTAACTCCCCAAAATTTGTCTTAATTTTTTATATTCACACTTTTTATATGTATTACTTGTTGTGTGTGTAAATATTAGGGGCGCGGCCCATGTCAAATCCAGTTGAATTAACATTTACAAGACAGACAACGACCAAAAATGCAAAAAAACGGCAAATTAGACGGGTAAAAGTCATTGAAAAAGTATCTAACTCCCCAAAAATTGTCTTAATTTTTTATATTTATACTTTTTATATGTATTACTTGTTGGGTGTGTAAAAATTAGGCGCGGCCCATGTCAAATGCAGTTCAATTAACATTTACAAAACAGACGACGACCAAAAATGCAAAAAAACGGCAAATTAGACCGGTAAAAGTCATTGAAAAAGTATCTAACTTACCAAAAATTGTTTTAATTTTTTATATTAATACTTTTTATATGTATTGTTTGTTGGGTGTGTGAAGATTAGGCGCGGCCCATGTCAAATCCAGGTAAATTAACGCTTAAAAGACAGACAGCGACCAAAAATGCAAAAAAAACAGCAAATTAGACGGGTAAAAGTCATTGAAAAAGTATCTAACTCCCCAAAATTTGTCTTAATTTTTTATATTCACACTTTTTATATGTATTACTTGTTGGGTGTGCAAATATTAGGCGCGGCCCATGTCAAATCCAGTTGAATTAACATTTACAAAACAGACAACGACCAAAAATGCAAAAAAACGGCAAATTAGACCGGTAAAAGCAATTGAAAAAGTATCTAACTCACCGAAAATTGTCTTAATTTCTTGTATGTATACTTGATATATGTATTGCTTGTTGGTTGTGTGAAGATTAGGCGCGGCCCATGTCAAATCCAGTTGAATTAACATTTACAAAACAGACAACGACCAAAAATGCAAAAAAACGGCAAATTAGACCGGTAAAAGCAATTGAAAAAGTATCTAACTCCCCAAAAATTGTCTTAATTTTTTATATATGTACTTTTTATATGTATTACTTGTTGGGTGTGTAAAGATTAGGCGCGGCCCATGTAAAATGCAGTTCAATTAACATTTACAAGACAGACAACGGCGAAAAATGCCAAAAAATGGCAAATTAGACTGGTAAAAGTCATTAATAAAGTATCTAACTCACCGAAAATTGTCTTAATTTTTTATATATTATACTTTTTATATGTATTGCTTATTGGGTGTGTGAAGATTAGGCTCAGCCCATGTCAACTCCAGGTAAATTAACGCTTACAAGACAGACAACGACCAAAAATGCAAAAAAACGGCAAATTAGACGGGTAAAAGTCATTGAAAAAGTATCTAACTCCCCAAAAATTGTCTTGATTTTTTATATTTATACTTTTTATATGTATTACTTGTTGGGTGTGCAAATATTAGGTGCGGCCCATGTCAAATCCAGTTGAATTAACATTTACAAGACAAACAACAACGAAAAATGCGAAAAAAACGGCAAATTTGACGGGTAAAAGTCATTGAATAAGTATCTAACTCCGCGACAATTTTCTCCATTTTTTGTATGTGTACTTGCTATACGTATTGCTTGTTGGGTATGTAAAGATTAGGCGCGGCCCGCATCTATGGGCCAAGGTACAGGGCGAAATATTAAAATTTGACCAACAAAGTTCATCAAGCCGCAGATCAAAAACAACCTATAGGTTAACTCTGCAGCAAACTACAGCTCCATTTGCTACACTACCTAATAAAGTATATATACGTGCACTTCTATGCAATTTTTCAATCAATGCAATCAATCATGCAGAGTACAGCAACCGTAAAAGTGACTTACCTTTTAAATACCGAGAAATGTGAAAAATCTCGATTTTTGAAGATCAGTATCTCGTAAACGGTGAGGTTTCAGGGGGAACAACTTCACACAAATTCGTTTGACATTTAGGGCTATCGTATATGTAAAATTGAAGCAAATCCGTGAGGGTCGATTTTTGAGGTCGCCCAACCTATGGTCGATTTTCTCAGAAAGCGTGTCATATATAGTGTCGTAGTTGTGGTACTATTATATTTTTTATATTTAAATGTTTTTGGTATAGTTTTGTTATGTGTGAGAGGAGAGGGGTTTAGGTGTCCCCCGCCCGCGACCCCCGGCACTCTGGGGCCCGGGGGGGGGGGGGGGGGTCGGGGTCCCGGGCCCAGGGGCCGGGGGGGGTCGGCGGCTCCCTCTTGCTTTTGTCTGCCTGCCTCCCCGTCCTTGGTCTTTGGGGGTAGGGGAAAACATAATAATTTTTACTTATGTGAGGTTGTGTTGTTTTAGGGGGAGGGGGGCGGTCCCTGGGCCTAGGCCCAAAAGAGCAAAAGGGGGGGGGTGCCTTTCGTGCGCCGCCCCTTTATTGGTGGGGGGGGTGGGGTGAGGTGGCCTCTGGGGGAGGGGGGGGGGGGGGGGGGGAGGGGAGACCCCTTCCCCCCCCCCCCTAATGGTGGTGTATATGGAAAGCACCCCAATTTTTTTGACTCATATGTATGAATAAGGGTCAGGAAAACGGAACAATCAAATAATCGATAGTCAGGGCAGAGAGTCCCTAAAATTTGCGGAAAATTAAGCGAAAAATAGCATTTCGAATAGGTTCCGAAATAGGGAATGAACACCGTGAGGATACCTAAAACTTCGTAGCAATTACCTCAAATGTCTGGAGAGCTGAGGGAGTATAAAACTGATTCAGATTTCAGACTAGCACAATAGGCGGACGATCAAAGCGCAAAACAATCACAAGACACAAACGGTACTATTGTTAATGGCTGTGCGTAGACTATAGCACAAGACATAATAATATATCATGAATGTACCCAGTTTATGCGGCTTAGGCAGCCCCCCGTATTTCTTCCAGTAGGACCAGCACTCTTGACACAGCCGAAAATGAAACTGAGGGGGGCCCCACAAATACCACTGGCTAGACTTCTCGCCTGAAAAAATGAAAAAAAAACTAATAAAAATACATCATGATTATATTCAAGGATATGGTTGCGGAATGTCAACGTGCATGAATGTATACGTGCTACTATGTCTAATTGCTCTATTACAACTGGCGCTATGTACATTGCGCTATGTCAATGTAGCGGAATGTCAACTCCTGCTATGTCGAATTCAGCAACGTGAACCTTGTCAATGTAAATGAATGTTTGAATGAATGGTGATGAAAGTTTAGTAGCAGTCAATAAATAACTAGTTTCTGTAAGATCGAAAAAATACATACATGCGACGGGGTCAAAATTTTTAGGGGGCTCTCCGGCCAAATTTTGGGGATCCTCCCCCCCTGATGGATCACAAATAGCCTAAATTTTGGAAGTTTTTTGAAATTTTCCCAAAAATTGCCATTTTTACTAAATTTTGCTCGAATTTTGGGGACCCTCCCCCCGGTCCCTCGATTTTATGGGGGTACCCCCATCCCCCCCCGTCATACATGTATGACAGAATACTTATTGACTGTCTAAAAACTTTTATTCAAAATCCACAAACACTGATACATACAAAATGCAATATACTGAAATAATAAATGTTATAACTTATGAAAAAGATTTAAAAAATAGAAAAAATAGTAAAATACTGAAATAATAAATCTTTGTTGCTTACACTAAGACTTGCAAAATGAACTTAAACGACCTAGGGTTAGTAATCGTAATCGTCATGACTTTTTGTTATACAGGCAAATCGGGCAAAATTAACACAACAACTGGCGGCACGTGTTATTAAAGGTTTTCATTCCGTCTTATAGACAAAAGCCACGTAGACATAGCGGCACGTTGACATTAAACTGTGAGGGGCAGCGAGAGTTGACATTCCAGCACGTAGACTTTCCGCTATTGACATTCCGCTATCGACATAGCGTAATTGACATTCCGCCCGTTGACATGGCGAGAGCAAATCTATTCAAGCTAGCTGGACAAAAAATAGTAGATATATAATCACCATACGACAACTGCTAGAGCGCTGACTACATAGCATACACCGCCAAAGCGTAAGTCAACACAAAATTTAATTTCGTAAATTCAGCCACGCTCATTGGAGACGTCTCGTTCAAAAGTTGCTCAGACGAGATTTGTTTTACCATTATTCATACATTTACTATCTATTTTACTTAAGTATTTTTAAAGACTATAAAAGGCCTTAATATTAACGTTTGAAGCTGAAAATGTACTGGTAGTAAACAGTCCCAACCCCACGAATCAAAGGGCCTGGAAACATCTTTGCTTACGGCCACATATGAATATTTTTCCTCCCATTAAAAACAGAAGATAAACTAAATCGATACCTTCTGTGGTAAGTGGGAGGTGTGTGCTATTTGATAGAGCATATTAATAAGCTGTCTTCACTCCTGCAGAACTGTCGAAAACGTTACTGTCACCTTAATAAATTCTCAAGTTATGTAATTAATGCCCACTAATGGTCAATTTCTGTACAGAATTTCAAAAGTTACTTTAGCAAGACTGCATGAAAACATGCCACTTCTTGCAAAATCTTCAAAAAGTTCAAACTGAAAGGGCCTATAGAAAAATAAACAGCAGACTTGTGTATTCTAACTTGTCTAGTCTTAGACGCCAAATTTTCCATCCCCAATCCAAAAATGTCACACTCATACATATATATGTAACAGGGTAAAAATTTCTGGGAGCAGGGTTTTTTTTGGTCAAAAATGGCGTCATTTGCAGAAATGAAACTTAAAAATGACGTTCAGAAAATAAAAATGACGAAGCTTTGACGAAAGGTTATGAGCAAATATTGACGCTGATTTGACCAAATTCGGCCTAAAAATTGAAAAAATCTCCAATTTTTTTCTGGGGGCTGCCGCTCCCAGACCCCTGCAACTTAGTGGCTTATATACTCGTTTTTGTTATTAGTTTTCATTAAAGCCTCTGCATGTGTACACTAGTACATTTATATACCTTTGTAGTGCACTATCTCATGTGACGTTCTGCTTCTGACGTGATTTGTATTTAATTTCTCGGCTCTAAAAAATTTCTGATACGTCTCCATTTCACCAAATTTGGCCTAAAAATGAAGCATTCTCTAATTTTTGAGGCTTGTCGCTCTTAGACCCCTGCATTCTTGCGGCTTACTGTTCTGGGTATTCTGAGCTCAAATCTTCGCTCTGATGGTTTCGGTTGGCCAAAATTAGTATAATTTTCGGATAATATATATCCGCTGTTATCGGCAAATTTTTGTGTAAAATTCTGGGTTTTTTTGGGGCAAAACGTTAGCATTGGCGAAAATTTTTAAGAGTGCTAAAACTTATTTGGTCGTTTTAGCCAATTTGCTAAATGGTATTCGGTAGATAAAAGATAAATATCTATAGAAAATAAATTAGGTAGAAAATTTTATTATAACTCTCCAATTCACCAAATTATGTCCAAAATTTTAAAAAATTTCCTATGCGTCTCCAATTGACCGTTTTTTGCCATTAAATACAAAAATTTATTACAAAGTGAGTACATCAGTGGAGGGGAGCCAGCCCCTCAAGCCATAGTGCCCTACACGGTCCCCTGTAGGGACCTGACGCTCCAGGGCATTGTAACGGAGATGAGCATCGCACCCGAGGGCGGACACGCCAAAGGATAGTTACCTATGCGCGGGTTACCTTTAGCTTTCCCTTTATTATTACAAAAAATCTAAAAATCATGCCCTCTCCGAATTTTTTCGCTTTAAATTTGACCGAAATCTTCGGCACATCGACGTACAAGGGAGGTCTGGGGGAAAGCTCCCCCCAGATTTGGGCTTCCGGGACAAGCAAACTCTCCTCAAAGTTAAACTGCCCGAAAACTCAAAATTTGCCCCAGATTGCTTTAAAAAGAGCAAAAAGCTAAAAAATTGCGAAAAATATACAAATTTTACAAAAAATCCCCCGTTTTTAGGCCGTTATGAGTTCAAGTCCCCAATATGTCGGACAAGACCCCCTAAAATTTTGAAATATCCGGGACGAGCGCGAGCCCCCTCCCCCAGACAGAGATTCCATGTACAAGCATACATGTACAAAAATCACAACAACTTTGGGTACTTCCCTTCCCTCCCCTTCCCCCTGGTGAGACCCTTCCCTCCCATCGGTGGTCGACTTAATTTTGGCCCCTGTCAAAATAATCGCAATTTAGTAATTACTAATTTACATCTTGTTTTTGGCCAAAAAACACAGATTTCAACAAATTGTGGCCAAAATTTAGGTAAAAAACCGCTTAACTTTCATAAAAATGCTAAGTTTTTTTAAAATTTTGGCCGAAAATTTTCTCTGGGTACGCCACTGTAAGATAACGCTAACTAATAGCAATATTGCTGCAGCGCAACGGTACTGTTAAGCCATAATCTAATTTTGACGAACGAAAAATAAAAATGACGACAGGAATTTAAAAATGACGCCAGAGTGATGAAATCCTATTTTGAAAAAAAAACCCTGTCTGGGAGCCTCTCCGTCCAAATTTTTGGTACCCACACTCCCTTCTTGATCGATCAAAAATACCCTAAACTTTGCAAAATTTTTCCAAAAAAGCGCCATTATTACTAAATGTTGCCCAAATTGTCGGGACCTTTCCCCTCGGCCAACCGACTTTTGGGGGTCCCTCCCATCCCCCTTCATACATGTATGGTCACATGATCACACTATAACAACCCACCAGCGCATCCTTCGCACAGTTTCCCACATGAGATGAGGGCACCCGGGGGGTTGGTGGGGTTGATCGCGGCCGGACTGGGTTTGTTGTAGGACGGAATGAAGACCTGTTTCAGGCGACTCTCAGCCTCGGCGGCCTTGAATCGTTTCTGGTGAATGTAGCGATCCGTGGTCTTCCACATGTAGTAGTATTCCACAATGTCGCGCAGGCATTTCCAGGGCAGCTAAAACACACACAAAGCAAATAACAAAAACAACAATAACAAAACAAACAAAAATACACACAAAGAGAATACAAATTATGCAAATTATAGGGCATTTTTAGTCGAAGGGAGGAGAGTCCCCAAAATCTGGCCAAAGAGGGTCTCCCAAAAATTTTGGACCCCAATATATACATGTATGCGCCACACAATACACAGATACCAAAGTCTGCCACATTATTTACAGCACAGTGCCACGCAGCAAATAATGCTGACATACAAAATCTTGTCTGATATCATTGAAGTCCTTTCCATATTTCTCCAGGGCCTCTTCAAATAACACCGCCTCGGCCGCTGACCACTCTTCCAACTGGTCTCTGAAATATAGAGATCACATCATCCTAAGAGAGTGAAAAATTGGGTTCATACTTACAGCCGTATGAGCAAAGACTATGGAGATAATTACATATTGTTACATAATATTCAAACACTAACACATTCAAACACTGCTATATACACTACGACTAAAAACTCGATGCTGAAATAAATTGCTCTTTTGCTTTCGCACAGAACGGACAATATTGCTTCCAATGTGTAATCAAATGCTTAAAGCCCAGCCGTACGGCCACAAAACCACGCCAACGGCTATATATACTTTAATTATGGACTGATTAGGGTCGATTCATACGTACAGCTGTATGTCCGTCCAACCGACAAATGTACGAAATAATCACGCCACTAATATTGTAAATACACGATCAAACTATGGCGAGATTGTTTCGTAATTCTGCCGGCCGAACGGACATACGGCTGTATATTAGAGACTAGATGGCAGGGGCATACCGACAGAGCAGCGGCCCCCCCAGGGCAGTGGTGCGATGGGCGGTGGCCTTGTCGGCGTTGAGCGGGTAGAGCGTGCGGTCGGGCGGGGGCACCAGGTAGCAGACCGCCTTGCCCATGTCGTACTTGGCGTGGTGCAGCAGGGCCAGCGCGTGGAACTAAACACACACATCACATTAGAGTCCCACTAGCTTAGTCCCACTATATTAGTCAGTCCGAATACCTAAGGCTTGTCCGAGTGTCTGACTATGTTAGCTAGTCCGACTACCATAGCTAATCCGACTAGTAACTGCATGAACAAAATATCATGCTTAAGTTGGTAGTAACGATTTCGACGATATAACTTTGAAGCACGTTTTTGTCGCAATTTTGAAACTCACAGCGAAACCGCAATAATTTTTGTAAACTAGACTAAAATTGTGATGTTGGTTTTTTTTTATTTGTCAAAATTCTTAGTTTGAGGCTAGCTACTAAATTGGCTTACTAAACAGTAAGCCAGGGTGGTAGCTAGTCTTATCTTGTACATTTTGAACTGAATAAAATATTATTTGTGTATATTTTGATCTAGTTTCATAAAATTATGGTTACTTTTAGACTAGTTTACTATTCGCTTCAAAAAAAAGATTTCTCTAATTTCTAATGTAAGAAATCGTCGAAATCGTTACTACCACCTTAAAATGCCAATACTAAATCTCTCTCTATAGTATATTATAAATCATTATTCCATACCGAAGTAAAAGACATTTCATGTTCGACTAAACGGATGAACAAAAAAATCATCTTAAAATGCTATAATTACTACAACTGTTAATATGCTTCATTCTTCTACTACCGAACTAAATAGTCCGACTATAGTCCGACTAAAATCATGCTTAAAAAATAAATAATTCAAAAATCCAGGTCTAATCAACTTAATCCTCTTAATCGCCGTACCAGGGTGACATCCCTGGAGGCGGCAGCGGCACTCATGTGCAGACTGTGCTGTTTGGCGGCACTGGAGCAGTCGAGGGCGCGAGAGAACGTACCCACCGATCTGAAACACACATTACCATACATACACTGTCTCGACTGGCCAACCAGGAAATATTATCTAGCAGTCTCCTAACACAACCCCAGAGTTCAAGAATTTCTAGTCAGACTTTAGTTTGCAGCGTACCGAGCGACAATCAGAAACTGATCAATTTGGCGATCTGAAAGGGCGTGGTGGGGCTGAAATATAAGCGTCTCCAGAACCTCATCCTTCCGATAGCTCTCTTTTTCGTCTAAAAAAAGCAAACACAAAAACACAACTTGAAGCACAGTTCGTACACCTCACTAAAAAATTTGCAAAAAACAACACTGCATAGAAGGTTGTGTGCATTGGTTTACGGACAACCCGGTAAAACCCGGTTCAGACTTGTCCTTGTCCCTAAGCGATTTTAGAAAAACTGCATAGCCAAAATATGCCAATTTTTGAGGTCGCTTCTAGCCCGTATACAAATAATCAGCTCAAACACATTTGTCAATTATTATAAAAATGCCCTTTCACCAAGGGCAGCAGTGTGGGTAGAATAGGAAAGTTGGCTGATCTATAGCGGAAAAATGCTAATAAGCTTATTAAACAGTCGGGACAAGTTTTGCAGCAGAATAGGGAAACTCAGCTTGCTAAATGAAGCGGACAAGAGTTGCGTCAGAATAGCAGTCGCCCTGCGACACGTTAGTGCTTTCTGCACCCTATTCGCGCGAATAATTAGGAAAAACATTTTGGACGCTTACTAGCACTTACGACTAAGGTCAGGTGTGTAGATTATATTTATAAAGTATTTATATTCTACAGATATATACAGGTATTTCATTTAAATTTCTCCATGCGCAATCTATTTTCGTTTTGTATAGACATCTTTACCGAAAATAACAAATGAGTAACGGCGTATTCCAACTTAACATTGTATTATTATTATATAGACATTAACTACTAATATTCAATACGAATCAATAAATGTGGCAATACAGACAATATATTGCTTGCTTGCTTGCTTATGCGACATCAATGTATCCACTGATTCGTCGGTGGGCCATTTTCAGTGACAGCGTCTTCAACGATTCTTCGCCATTGTGGCCTGTCTTGGGCCAGTGTTTCACAGATTTTCAGCCAGTCCGTATGCCAGTATCGTCCGTATGGTGCTGCTAGGAATGTCAGGTCCTTACTGACTGAGCGCTTCCAAGTCATACGAACCCCTCCTCTTGGCCTTTTCCAAATCGTCGGCGGTGAGAAATACAGTACTTCTTTTGGGAATCGGCCTGCGTCAAGCCGTAGCACATGCCCAAGCCACTTTAAACGCCTCCTTTTGAT
>JASANF010012847.1:0-31858 GCA_030248245.1 Trissonchulus sp. WLG1_4 | reverse complement strand
CATAGATGCACATAGGGGGGGGTTGGGGGGGGTCTCCCCCCCCCCCCCTGAGGGGGGAGTGCACCCCCCCCCCTCAGACATCCGGCACCCCCCCCTCAACCCCCCACCCCCCCTCTGATGGTCGGAAAAGTGACCCAAAATGCGTAAAAAATTGAAAAATTGCAAAAATTTTTGCCTGCGGCCAAAAAAGTACCCCAAAAATGAGTTGAAAATCGAAAAATTGTGAAAAAGTTTCGGCTGTCGCCGAAAAATAGCCAAAACTAGGGACCACCCCCCCTTCCGGCAGGGGTCGGGCACCCCCCCCCTCGCCGATTCCCCCCGTGCATCTCTGGGTCAAACGTTGTCAAGTCATTCAAGCTGGCCTTTGAAGAAGAGGTGGACGGTGTAGCAGATACGTCAGAGATTCCGACAGAAGATGATGAATACTATGCACAACTGGTAAATCTAACCGTATAGCTATAGCTTCAAATTTAGTGCTGTTCCATGGTTGATCACCCGCCACTTCACTGTACATACAAAATCTGGAATTCTATTTGCATTACAGTTTGAAATTCGGTCAAAAAATTAACAGATTGAAAGTGTATTCGATGTTATAAAAGTTTTGCAGTATTAACCAGTTAATGAGGTCTGCCGTCTAGCTAATTGGCCGGAACGATGCTCCGGCCGAAATAGTCTGTTTACGCCTTGATTTCAGCGTGGGTATCCCCTTCGTTTATTTCGGCCGGAGCATCGTTCCGGCCGATTAGCTAGAATAAGGATGAGTAACATACTCTTTCCTATTATGTACACTTGATTTTGCTAATCAATTAAAGCATAATTTTAGGGCCTTGAAGCTGAATACGATGAAGACGAAAATTTTGATATGTGTGAAGCGGCTTCACAGAAAGAGTGAGTAGAAAAATTTATGTTTGCAATAGTCATTCTGGCTTGTCATTTACTAAGTAATCATTATGAAAGAATCTCTTATTTTGCAAATGTTGATAAAAAGCAAAGTTGGTTGTCATGTAAAGTATATACCTCAAATGGCTAGAACGCTGGTCTTCAGGTCCTAAGATGGGTGGTTCGAATTCACCCTGATTCTGATAATGACTTTTTTTATCAAGTATTCGTCCCTGTCTTGACAGTCAATGCTAAATCAAGTTAAGTTTTCGTAATTTGTCAATTGTTTGTGTTTAGGTTCGTTCAGCGTCAGTTCAGACGGCTTTCCTGTTTTGCCCATAATCTAGATTTGGTCGTCCGAGTTGCAGACAAAGATATACATTTTTCTTCCCTCATGCAGCAGTGTCAGAATGTTCTATCCTCTTTCTACAGGTCCGCTCAACTTAAGGAGCAGCTTCGGGAGTTGACTGGCCGGGTTCCAATTACCATCTGCAAAACTCGATGGACCTATCGTTATTTCTATTTGGCTGATATATTGGATCTGAAGGTACGTCCAATTTTCTCGTTTCACTGTTTTTAGTTCGAGCATTGTTGTGACAGATATCAGAAAACAGTTTTTGCTGTTGCCAGTTTTTCAAACGTTCAAACGAGTTTAACTCAAAAACTACCGCAACAATTTGTATTAACATTTGTGTGCATAAGCTAAAACAATTGTGCTTTTAACAATATAGACAAACTATACAAACAGACCGATAATTGAGACGAATCTGTCGAATGTGAATATGGTTTTAAACGTAATTTTTTTGACTTTGTAACTTTATTGCAACTGTATGCTGCACAGATTTAGCTGAGACTTGGTCAAAATTTTTGTCTTAAGTGGATCTTCAAAATATAAGGACTATTTCAAAATATGGAAAAAATAAATTCTAACATTATACGTAATTGCTTTCGCGGCACTATCCCTTTAATATAATAGTGAAATATTATTTTAAGGCCGGTCTGGTTGACGTTTGCCACAGCAACAATCTTGATTGCATTCGACCCTCGCAGTTCGACCAGATCAGTGATTATCTTGAAATCTTGCGTCCCTTCGCTGATGCATCGGGATTATTGGAGGGTGAAAAATATACAACACTCTCCTCTGTTATACCTCAATTGCTTAATTTGGAAAACATTTTGAAATATTTGGTTCAAAAATGGAGTGAAACGCCGGGTTTAAAGGCAAATGTTATTGCGCTAGCTCAAAATTTGCTGAATCGCCTTGCATCCAGATTCGATTTTGTCAAAAACAAGAATCACGAAAAGTATGATGATATATATTATGTTTCTACGTACTGCGATCCTCGACATTTGTGGACTCTGTCGTTGGAAGAACGCATCTACGCTAGAAACCGGCTGCTGCTTCTTCTCCGCTCAAGCGACAAACCGGCTTTTTCTTGCACCCAGTCAATATCGTCTTCTGAAGTTCAGGAAAAGCGGAACCCGATTATTCAGTCATCGTTTGCAGGTATTTTTATGTAACATTTACAAAATAGTTACCTGCAATTATTTGCTTGAATACCGTTAACACTCCGTGTCTGAGTGAGTAATGTTAGATGTCAAATTTATAAGTTAAAATTCATTAAACAAAACTAAGAACAGGGCGCAGAGGCAGAACGCGGTTACACATGTTGTAAATGAAAAAAGAGACTATGAGAGTTGGGGCTTGTGGACTGTGGTGTAGTGGTTAGTATTGTTGACATCCATGCGCACTGCCCGGGTTCGATTTTCCGAGGCTTCTTTGTCTCTACTTATACTCTTCATAAAATATGGTATCCTTTTTTGTTTAACACACAAAACAATTGCAAATTTTTTATTTTAGGTCTCATTGAGTTGGCCAAACAGCGAGCAGCCGAAGCCAGCGCCACGGAAGCAGCATCTTCGACAACAGCTAAATACGACGCGTTGCTAGCTGCTTATGAAAGTCATTTTAAAGATCCATTTTCAACCCAAATAACTGACCCTATCCAATACTGGCTATTGTCCTGCGATGCCGATGATTTGAGGGCAGAGATTATTGATATTTTGTCTTGTCCAGCATCGACAGCCTCGGCCGAAAGATTTTTCAGTTTGTGCGGATCGTGCTGTGCCGGAAGCCGGGTTAAATTAGGAGGGTACCGGCTGGAAAGAGAAGCTATGCTTTTGAAAAATAAAGAATATCTTGACTAAAATGGTAGCTGCAAGTAATAATCGGCTTGAGGATAAAAGATAAAAACAAATTTGCTTTTGTTAAGGTGGTAGTAACGAATGTGCAGTGTTTTTCAACAGGATAGTATTCAATAATTAATTAACTTTGGAGCATATTCTTTATATCGTTAGAAAGCGCTACTTTTCTTCTACATTTAAGTAAAATTTTATTGTACAACTGTAAAGATGATTTGTATGGCACGTGTTAAAAGTAGACCAATTTGGCTTTTTTGAGCACTTTCAAATCTGGCCACTTTTTGAAGAGTTTAAATAACAAAAACATTCGAAAAATGGCAAAAATATTTAAAAGTGAATTATCTAGACCCAAAATGCACGAATTTATGATTTGTCAATTATTAAATGAAATATACGGTTTCAAAGTAAAAAGTGTCTATTCACACTCAAATTTCGAGTTCTATATCTGGGCAAGAATATAAGCAATTTAAAAAATTTTCATTTTGGGTCTAGAAAATTTGCAAAAGTTTATTCATGTTCATTTTTGTATTTATGCGCTGCGCATGCGCTTAGAAAAGTGGCCAAAACTGTCAAATTTCCATTCTCCTGTTGTGTAGTTTGGCTTGTTGGCTTGGCTTGCTCCTAAAAATTTTTCACATGATGCCGCTAACTTCATTTGCCACTTTGTGTATATGAATCAACTTTTGACAGACTTTATATTCAAAAAATACAGTTTGAATCAACTATTTTTTTTCAAAAATTCAAAAACCACTGCACATTCGTTGGTACCACCATAAGCGCTTAGCAAACACTAACGCTTAACTTAGCGTTTCAATTTTGTATTCACATACTTAAAATTTAGTGTTTGGCTTAGAATTAAGCGCTTAAGTTTAGGGACCTCGGGAGCTCCCTAAGCGCTAAGCGCTTAGTTAGTGGATGGTGTGGGGAAGGGTTAGGGAGAGTGGGGGAGGTTCTTGGCCGCCACGGGAAGGAAGGGCATGCAATTTATGATTTATTAGTGACATTTTCCGACCAATTCGATCCATTTTGCTCGTTTAATCGCCAAAAATAAAAAATGCACTTTGTTGTCCAAATTAGTTTTTTTACATTTTTGAGTAGAGCATCTTAATCGAAGTAATTTTTCTTCAAGAACTTCTATTTGAAAATTTATATTTTTCACGATATGCCCCCTGAAACATGTAGAGCTGATTTTGCATTTTTCAGGAGTCCACCTGCTGAAAACATTTTTTACAAATGTATAGTTTGAGAAAAATATATATTATTAATATTATTATTATTATTATTAATAAGAAATAGTAATTTAAATAAATCTATAACAGTAGCGTACCCAGGATTTCGCGAAGGGGGGGGCTGAACTGATGGTCGACGACCGGGGGGGGGGGGGGGTGGAACGTACACGCAGTCCGCGGCAATCTGCAGAAGGTTTAGCTTTTTAGAATTTTTTAAACTGCTTGCATTGATATTGAAAAAAATGTCTGATGTCTTGCAATCATAGTGGTTGCAGGGGTCTGGGGGCGGCAGCCCCCAGAAGCTGAAGCTTTTTTCGATTTTCGAAATAAAATTTGCATTGAAAAAGCAATTCTAAGCAGGGTGGTTTCAGGGGCCTAATAGCGGCAGCCTGCAGCAAAAAATTCGAGATTTTTTTATTGTTAGGCAAAATTAAATTTGGTAAATTGGAGACGTATGGGACATTTTTTTCGGCCGTGCAATTAAAACTTAAGGAGGGGACAATCTTGTTTAAAAATTTTGCTGAACGTTGAACAACCCCAGCGAGATGACAACGCAAAGCGACGTAAAGTCAGAGGCGAGCAGCCTCCGGAAAATTTTTTTGCGATTTTGAGGCCAAATTTCATCAATTTACGGCTATTTTCTGTTCTGCGGTTACCAAAAGTTTCTTATGTTTTGGGCAAAGGGGGGGGGGGGGTTGTATGTATCCCCTATATATCCTTCACTGTCCGCCGTCTTGCCTCCACTCAAACCCACCGCACGGTTTTTAATTAAAAGCCATACAAAGCATATCTAAATACCAATCATAGTTGTCAGCATTATATACTCATTATTAATACACCATAGCAGATAAAAGTCATGTACATTATAGCAGTAATGATTTAAGGTAGGGGCGAGATCCCCTCGAAAGAAAATTTTTGAAATTTCAGTGTAGTTTTTGTCAATTGGGGACGTGCCGGAAAAATTTTTGTGTCTTAAAACCAAAGGGGGACCACATGAAAAAAGTGAAAAAGGGGGGGGCTGAAATCGCGAAGGGGGGGGCTAAAATCGCGAAGGGGGGGGCTGATGTCCCCCTAGCCCCCCCCCTGGGTACGCCACTGATCTATAATCGGATTTATAAATACCAAATGGAAATGCCGATAAATAACGAATTCCGGATCCACATCAAGCAGGGAGCGCACTCCAAGCCAAAGCCAAAACTAAGCACAAAAGTTGCTAAACGCTAAGTTTAGTATAACACTAATTTTTAAGCGTTTATTTTGTGAATAACAATATAATACAAAATAAGCGCTAACACTTAGCAAACGCTTAGCGTTAGTATGTGAATAACTCTTAGTATGTGAATTCGGTCCTTAGTATCAGGTTTAGGCTTAGGCTTACGTTCAGGCCTAGGCTCAGGCTTAGGCTCAGGCTTAGGAACCAAAAAATCTGAATCTGAATGGGGGGGGGGGGAAGGTCAGACTGAAGCGGGGGGGAAATTATTTTCGATTCTAAGTACCCCTAGTCCCCTCAAATTTGGATTTTCTGAGCTATGACCCCTTGAAATCTGCATGTTCAGTGTTGTCGGAACAGACTGTAGGGCAAATTGTACTACACTGACCGATTATTGGAATGCTTTCACGGACGTAATTTTCTATATGGATGACAGTTTTGTGCCACATAAAAAATACAACAAAAAGAAATTGACCCATTTTTCTCTAGCAATTGAAACACTCAACTTAATAAAGCAGAAGGCTAAAGCGTGGAAAGCATACCGACGGCTAATGACTATTGTTCATCGTCTCAAACATAAGTTACTTTGTGCGGCGGTTAAGAAAGCTGTTTTACAGGACAGACGTTTGTTTGAGAAAAATTTAGCAACAAAACCAAATTTAAACAAATTCTATCGTTTTGCAAAAAATGAACTTAATCCTCGAAGTGAGCTCGGTCCTCTGAAAACCACAGATGGTGTCTATGTATGGACTGAGCGTGAAAAATCTGAGCTTTTGAATACTACTTTTGCTTCTGTTTTCACTGTAGACAACAGTTTACTACCGCATGTATACCCTAGGATAGCTGATACTGCCGAAATGAGCACGGTAGATTTTGATATTGTTACTGTTTCTTGATTGCTCAAGTCCCTTGCGCCTTGCAAAATTATCTGCTGGACCTGATACGCTTCCGTCAATATTTTTTAAAAAATTAGCTGCACAGTTATGTCACCCACTCAGCATTATTTTTAGTATTTCCTTTCGTGACGGTGTATTGCCCAGTGAATGGCTTAACGCAAATGTATGTCCGATCTATAAGAAGGGTAGCAAAACTGACCCAAACAAGCAGCAATTTTATGCAAGGCGACCCGAATTCCTCGGCTGTCTCTGAATTTAAAAAGGAGCTTCCTTCATCCCCTGCAACTGCATGAGTATCAAATATATAACAGCTCTAATCCTTCCTTGCTTCTTGACATAAGCCAAAACTTGTCACTTAAATTGAATTCACATTGATTCCAGGATCGCACGACTAAATTTTGATAAAACCCAAAATTAATCATAGCCAGCCGGCTCGGCTCGGCTCCGCCCGGCATGCCGAGCCGGCCGGCTCGGCTCGGCACCGAAATTCCCGGCTCGGTCTAACCCTAGAAAATAGTCAGATAATTAGTTGAAAAATGGTCAATAACTTCGGGTTATTGGTCAAAATTGTGGGTGATGTTCGCATGAACGCTGCAAGTTGTCAGTTTTGCAAATAAGATCTTATAATTTTCTTGCAATTATCTTGCTGTTTTCGGGGGGTTGGGTTTCCTGTGTTTTCAGTGTTTTTGGAAGTGAACGTAGGCCAAAGTTCGCAGCCAACAATGGCTATATATAATCTTTGTTTTTGGATAGTTTTGGGTGCGTTATGATGTTTTAAGGCATCGTCTAGGCTCAGGTGGCAGGATTCTCTAAGTTAAGCTGGCAGGAGTTTTTCTGAAAATTTATTTTTTATTGCCTAAGCCTGAGCCTAGGCCTGAGCTTGAACCTAAGCCTAAGCCTAAACCTGATACTAAGCCTAAGCCCTAAGCCCAAGCGTAAATTAAGGCCATGTTTGAATTTGGTCAAAAATTGGACGTTTCTGGCGAATTTAGCCAATTTTTCGATAAGAATCCGGTCAAAGAGCCTTCATTTTGCTTCTAATTGTAAAATTGTAAACAATAATCTGACACCATTTAGACACGATTAGAACGGAAAAAACAAGGGCTTCGGAAAAAATCGCGTAAACGTCCCTCACTGAGGGTTCAGATTTCGGGGGGTCATATCTCTGAAAATCCAAACAAGCAGGCCCCAAAAGGGGGCAAGGTTCCTTCGCTGAGTAAAAATTCTGCTTATTTTACCTAGGTGCATTCAGCTTCGCACTAATACCTGTGTACAGTTGATCTATTTAGTTTCAATGCTGACAACACATACCATAACTGCAACTGCTTGCGAATTCAACGACGCTATCGCTTTCCTCGACAGAAAATCTCAAAACAGTTTTTGCTGACAAAAGCTGTGCAAATTTTTTGTAAAAAAGTCAACATATGCGAGTCGAACCCTCGAAGTACATATCAACAACTTTTGGACTTGCGCTTTTGACCACTCGACCACGCCAGTTCGATGTATAACGCTGTTTACTTATGATTATGTAGAAGGAAAGTATAAGCCAGACACCAGACTAGACGGTCACGTGATTAGCATGTGTATCGACTATGAAAAATTACCGAACAAAATTTTTTAAATCACAAAATTTTAGTAAAATGACAATTCAATGCCTAGGCAAAAGTGTTGCTGACCATTATTTCATTAAAATAGTATAAAAAAACACCTGTCGTCAAAAAAAGAGCAGTCGGTTCCCATACTGACTTTACGTGTTAATCATATACGCTGGACAACATGCGTCTGCTACTTTTACACTATGCAGAGTTGATTTCAAAACAATAGTTCCTTCTCTAGAAGGAACAATAATGAAATAGGGGTTCTTGAAGCAAAAATGCTTCCCCCAAGGTGCTCTACTCAAAAAATAGGTCCACGAATTCCCCCCCCCCCATTGCATTTAGCCCCACTCACAGGAAAACCGGACTTATAAATTTTGTCTGAAAAATGTCCGAAAATAAACTTGCCTTGGACAAAATTCTGACATCCGAATTTTGTGCTAAACGTAATTGAAAATATTCAGGGAAAATTCGAATGTTTTCTCAAGTATCCAACGAGCGAGCACAAGCAGTTTGTTAAAAATTTGGATAACCGAATTTTGCTTAATAAGCGTCTGAAAATTCTCGGAGGTAATTCAAATGTTATTTCAAAAATTTGAAACTAAGCCCCCCTTTTGAAAATCTTGTTGAGGGCAGCTGTGATGTTTCAGCGGCAGCGCATGGCGAACGAAAAGAATGGTTGTTGGGAGTGCGCGGAGAATGTCTCGGTGGTCCGCGAGGGCAGCCCGGGCCAAGCATGTGCGCGCCCCAGTCCTGCCAGTCCGGCCAAAGTGGTACGTCTTCAGCAGCGCTACCCTCTTATAGTTGTTAATTTGTTCGCCGCCCTGATCAGCACTGGTCGTTGGGTGATTAGTGATTGAGTGAGTGAGTGTTCGTTGACAGTTTCATGGTTTAGTATGTTATACTTATATATTCCATGGACAGGTGGCCAATTCTGGGTGGGGGCGGGGTGGGGCGAAGCAACCATCTTACCTATATATGTTTTCGCCTTGTTTTTCGCCATCGTTTTTCCTTATGGTGGAGGGCGGGGCTACCTGTAAAAGTGGAAATTTCAGGTTCTCGTATATTCTCGTATGTATATATATATATATACCATGTATTGAAAGTCAGCCATTGGGCTGCTTATTAGGACAAGTGTTTAAAAAAAGGTCCTTTCCAAAATGCTATTTTTTTACAAAAAGTTTGCGCCTCAGCTGTGAATCGCACGATTACCTGTTGGAGCTGAAAGTAAATAAGGTTTTAGACACGTCTAAAATCTCCAGGCATCTCCATCACTTTTTAAATCAATTTATCATCCTTTGTAACTTGAGTTCTGTGGACGCAAAGTTTACATAGAAATCACAAAAACCTCGAAAGCGCAACTACCACATTAAGCGGGTTGAGCCATATGGGGGGACCCACCAAAATTGAGGGACCGCGGGAGCGTTTTTCGGAAAATTTTACAAAATTTTGCCAGATTTATGGTATATATTCTCCAAAATTTTGGCCGGAGAAGACCCCAAGATTTTGACTTATTTACTTGTATGGGGAACGCCTTGTTGGTTTTGCGTTCTGTTTTGTCACTGTCATTGACCTCGCGCAGGACCGGGCTCAGTGGCGTCGTCTGATCAGGCAGGTTCAGGCCACAGCTGGACGATCTTGATCCGAAAAGCTAGCAGGCCTTAAGTTCAAGTTCAAGTTTTGTCAGTGTCCAAGAATTAGCCGTTTCAAGGTTAAGAAACCAAATTTCAATTGTAAGAAATAGGGGTTCTGGCCTAGGAGATTGCTTGCTAGTGCTCATGCAATGTTGTGTTTCAGAGTGGTCGCGAGAGTTCGGCAGACGACCGGAGAGATTGTCGGATTACCCTGGCCGTGGGGGGGCGGGCCTGGCCGGAGGAGGAAGGGGGGGTCGGGCAGTTGCTCGCCGACAAGGACCAACGCATCAGTCGCCTGCAGGTCAGCCCCCCTTTGCTAGTGGCACTTGTCTAGAGCATGGTCACGCGGTTTTTGGCATTAGGCAAAACTGTAACGGCGTCAACGAGCATATATGTATGTAACGGCGTCAAAACGGTTTGGGGTGGCTCTCCGGCCACATTTTGGGGATCCTGAACGCCCAAAAATACCCCTAATTTGTGACATTTTCGAAAAAAGTGTCATTTTTTAGAAATTTTGCCCACATTTTGGGGACCCCCCGGCCCCTCGAGTTTGGGGGAAGAGGTCCCCAATCCCCATCCCCCCTCATGTATGAACGTGAGTAATGTCTGAATGAGTGGACTAATGCTTTGCTACTAATTGAGCAAAAAGGGTATATGTCAAATCATATCTTTTGCACAAATGTAATGTATGTATCAGGGGCGGACCGTGACCTCCAAAAAGGGGGGGATACGGCATAAACTTTTTTTACCTTAATTGACCTTTTTACTACATTCTTAAGCTGTGTTACTATATACATGTGCTGCACTGCTGCGTCTTCGAGAGACAGTGGTGTACATTGTACATAGAAAAAAATTCGGTTGCCGGGGGGGGGGGGATGACTTCAATTTTTCGTAATGGGTTGAAATGCACACTTTAGCAAGTTTAACACTTACAAAATGCCTTAAAAATGCAACATCACTAAATCATAAAGTTGCAGGGGTCTGGGGGCGGCAGCCCCCAGAATAAATTGGAGATTTTTGTAAATTTTAGGCCGAATTTGGTCAACTGGAAACGTATCAGAAATTTTTCCGACAGGAAAATTAAAACAAAAGATGGGAACGTCACATCAGACAGTGTACTAGACATCTAAATGCAGTATAATATACTCGCGTAGACATACATAGGCTTTGATGAAATATATATAGTAACAAAGAATAGTAAGCCACAGAGATGCAGGGGTGTGGAGGCGGCAGCCCCCACGAAATAAAATCGAAAATTTTTTGATTTTTAGGCTAAATTGGACAACTGGAGACGTACCGGAAATTTTTTTGGGCAAGCCACAGAAACCAACGACTAGACTTCACGAATTCACCCCTACTGCGTCATATTGTTTCGCAATTTTGCGACATGATTTGAAAATTTGTACCCCAATCATTGCGAATTTAAGAAAAAATATGAGCTCAGCAACATATATAAACAAACATAGACACACATATGCCCAAGTCGCGAAGCTGATGATAATATTGGTTGTTCACTCTTTAAAATACAAAATCTGTTAACAATTTGCGGGTACAACACGATTTGAATAATGACAGCAATTAAGGAAAATTTAATTAAATGGAAAGTTATTAATATGTTAAACAAAGCCGTACAGTTGCAGGAGGTGAGGGCGGCAGCCCTCTGGAAAATTTTCCATTTTTAGGCCGAATTTAGTTAACTGGGGACATATCGAATTTTTTCGATAGGGAAATTAACATAAAAGATGGGAACCTCACACCAGAGTAGGAGACCTCACACCAGAGAGAGAGTAGTGTATTACACAAGTGGATACAGCACAGGGTTTTTTTAGTCAAAAATGGCGTCATTTGCAGAAATGAAACTTAAAAATGACGTTCAGAAAATAAAAATGACGAAGCTTTGACGAAGCGTTTTGAGCAAATATTGACGCTGATTTGACCAAATTCGGCCTAAAAATTGAAAAAATCTCCAATTTTTTTCTGGGGGCTGCCGCCCCCAGACCCCTGCAACTTAGTGGCTTGTTATTAGCTTTCGCCAAAATCTTTGCATGTGTACACGAGTACATTTACCTATCTAGTACACTAATCTGATGTGACGTTGTGCTTCTGACGTGATTCGCTTATAATTTACCGGCTGGAAAAAATTTCAGTTATATATATAGTCTCCACTTGACCAAGTTTGACCTAAAAAAAGAGAAAAATCTCCAATTTTGTTTTTTAGGTTTGTCTCTCTTAGACCCCTTCATCTTTGGCTTACTCTTCTTGGTATTCTGAGTTCAAACTTTAGCTCTGATGTTTTCGGTCGGCCATAATTAGTATAATGGTCGGACAATATGCGCTATTATCTGTAAATTTTTATGTTAGATTGCAAAAAAGTGCATTTATTAATGCACTTTTGCAATTGCAAAAAAGTGCAAAAAAGCATTATTACAAAAAGTAGAAAATGTCATTCTCTCTCCGAAATTTTTTTTACTTTAAATTTTACCGAAATCTTCGGCACGCAGATGTACAAGGGGGGTCTGGGGGTGTTCCCCCCGAGATTTCAGATTCCAGGGGAAGGATAGCCTCCTCAAAGTTGAAAAAGGGGCCCGAAAACTTAAAATTTGCCCCAGATTGCTTTAAAAAGGAGCAAAAAGCTAAAAATCGCGACATATTTTCAATTTTTGCAAAAATTTTTCCATTTTTAGGCAAAAGCTTGGAATTTTGGGGTTGCTTTAGGTAAAAAACCGCTCCAGTTTCATAAAAATGCTGTTTTTTTAAAATTGTGGTCGAAAATTTTCTATCGATACGCGTACGCTACTGTACGATAACGATAGCTAGCGATATTGCTGCAGCGCAACGGTTATATACTGTAAAGCCATAATCTAATTTTGACGAACGAAAAATAAAAATGACGACAGGAGTTTAAAAATGACGCCAGAATGATGAAATCCGATTTTGAAAAAAAAACCCTGATACAGCATGATGTAATGTAATGTTGAACCTTGGTTAGGCATGCATGTATATATAGGCTTTGATGACAAAAGATAATAAGAAGGTATAGTAATCCACAGAGCCGCAGAGGTCTGGGGGCGGAAGCCCCCAGAAAAAAATTGGGGAAATTTTTCGATTTTGAGGCCAAATTTCATCAATTTACGGCCATTTTTGGTATGCTGCTCCAAAAAATTTTCTTTTGCTCCGGGCAAAAGGGGGGGATATATCCCCTATATCCCCCCACCGTCCGCCCTTGGTATGTATATACCAGTTGCAACTCCAACGATCTGTTTTTGGGTTAAAATTTAGTTGTGCTATTGCTATTTTGTTGTTCTATTGCCCGTATGTTGTATTACTTGCGTATAAAAATGGCACTTTTTTGGGAAAATGTAACAAAATTTAGGGTATTTTTGGTCGATCAAGGGGGGGCGGGATCATTTTAGCCGGAGAACCCCCCAAAAAAATTTGACTCTGTAATCTGCAGTGGCGTACCCAGAAAAAAATTTCGGGGGGGGGGGAATGACTTTCGATTTTTTGTAATGGGTTAAAATGCACTTTTTAGCAATTTTAACACTCATAGAACGCCTTACAAACGCAAGATCACTAAACCGCATAGTTGCAGGGGTCTGGGGGCGGCAGCCCCCAGAAAAAATGTGGGAAAGTTTTGGATTTTTAGGCGAAATTTAGTCAATTGGTGACGTATCCGAAAATTTTTTCGGCCGGATCATAAAAAGCAAAGGACACAAGGTTGCGGCACTTGCGGGGGTCTGGGGGCGGCAGCCCCCAGAAAAAATTGACGATTTGTCCAATTTTTAGACCGAATTTGGTCAAACGGAGACGTATCAGAAACTTTTTCCGACAAAATTTCAAACAAAAGATGGGAGCGTCATATCAGACAGTGTATTCCACAAGTAAATGTAGCATAATATACTCGTGTAGACATGCACATGCATCATAATGTACTTGTGTATACATGCATAAGCATAGGCTTTGATGAAAGATAATAACAAGGAATAGCTAGGAAATAGGAACAGCCCCCAGAAAAAAAATTGAGAAAAATTTTGATTTTTAGGCCAAATTTAGTCAATTGGAGACGTATCAGAAAACTTTTCCGGCCGGACCATAAAAAGCAAAGGGGGGACCCTTGTGTAAAAAATCACTGGGAAAAAATTTCGGGGGGGGGGGGGTATTCCCCCCCATTCCCCCCCCCCTGGGTACGCCCATGGTAATCTGTTACAAAAATGGTTCGGATCGGAACAACTTGTGACCTATTTTTGTCAATGTCGGTTTATGATGAGCAAGGTCTATGAGCAGAACATAACTGCCTGAACTGGCCGTAGTGATCCAACTGGATACCGAATTCCTTCCTATCTCGTATATAATTCGATTTTGTACGATTATTAGCCGGCTGTCATCTGAACTCTGAAGACACCGATAGTGGTCTATATAATACATTTATATACCTTTCCATACTCGGGGCACATGCACGGGAAATTTCCGCAGTTTTTCATTTTTTACTCATTTTTTGGTCACTTGGCCGCATGGAAGTTTTTCGCGATTTTTGTAAGTTTTCACTCATATTTGGTGCACTTGTGCCATCAGAGGGGATATCAACCCCCCCTATGGCCGGTAGACAGTGTTTTTTCAATTGTGTGTTGTTTAGGAACGAGTTGAGAGTTTGGAAGCTCAGCTGGGCGACTGGCGCGGAATGGAGAATAAGGTGGAGCGGCTGACGGACGAGAACGGCCGGCTGCGGACTCGACTGGCGGAGCTAGAGAAGGACTGGCAACAGGAACGAGCCGACTGGCTGGAGCAGAGACGAGCGGGGGAACAGGAGATCGACCAACTGCGACACAGCCTCCGGAGTGTGGAGGCGGAATTAGCAGAGGCCAGCTGCGACCAGTGTGGCGTGCTGGGCACACAGCTGAGGGAGGCCAGACAGAACCTGCTGCATTTCCAGGACTTGGCCTCTGAACGCCTCGGTGGGTGCCACAACTTACTGGAGCATGGCTTGTCGTGCTTGGTCACTAAGCGACCATTCTTTTACCGGATTAAACGGACTGGATTTAGTTTAGTCCTACATAAATAGGAAATAAACATAGAACTAAACAGCGGCCTAGTTTTAGTGCGAACCCGTTCCTAAACTACTGCTGGATGTAACATTCACACTTAACATTAGGTAGCATGCGCAGCGAAGTCGGTTTAGTCTGACTAAAAGGCTGCGCCTTTTTAAAATTTGAAGTCCGTTTAATCCATATATTAGTTTTAGAATAGCGGTTTTAGAATAGTTTCAGAATATTTGTGGCATAATTTTTAATCAGTAGATATAGTCCGATTAAAATGAACCCTTTAATCCGGTAAAGGAATAGGCCCTTAGGCCCGGTTCATACTAATTGTTCTTGACTCTTGTCCTTGTCCCTATCGTTTGGTCCTTGAGTGATTCCAACTTCTCGCATGAATAAAGTTGGAGTCAGTTGCAGATTGTATTGCATAAGTTTAGCCAAACAAAACGCTTGTGTCATTTCTTCACAACAGCTGACCAATATTTGTCTCTGTAAATTAGTGTTCTAGCAGGCTTTTTACATTTTGCTGTTTGGACGAGCAAAACTTTTTTTGGGGAGAAACTTTTTTCTTGCTGTGTGCTCAGAACGTAGTTTCGATGCCACTATTATCAGTGAGAGTTATGGATTTTTTCGTCAAAGCTGAACCTTCATGTTATGCGGTCAAAACATCCGAAAATTTATCCCGGCTAGGCCACATTGTCTGTGTATAAATACATAGCAATATTGCAAATTCATGGCAAGAATTTTTTGAAAATTGAAAAATAAAAATTTTTAAAGGACTATATACAGTGCTTTTTTCAAAATCCTGGAACCACATCTAGGCGCGATGCATGAATACAGAGTAAATGAGTAATGGACAAAATTTGTTGTAAGTATTAACTTGATGAACGGGCGAGCATTTAAAATTTTTCATTGAAAATGCAAAATTCTTGGAGATTTATGTATAGTGGAGGGTGTTGCGCCTACATATGTGATGTCAGACATACGTGGGCAGCTACCGAATTCTAGGGGGGGTGCTATGTATTTCTATGGAATAGTTTGTCATTGCGCTGCACAGTTTCCATTCTTGTGATTGTTGAGTTTAGTTCTATGACCTATGAATAGCTCTGTCATAATAGTGTAAGCCTAATATGTTCATACGTGTGGTCTTTATCCTTATCCCTGTCGCTGGATTCTATACAATCCCACTTCCCAGTGAAACTGTGTTTGTGGCGGGCGGGGGGGGGCTATGTGTTATTCTGAAGTAGTTGTAATTGCGCTGCACAGTTTCGATTCTACTCTCGTCTGCTTCTGTACGTGGTCAGGAAGGAATTTGTGAGAAAGGGGGTAAGCTATGCAAGAGGGGATGTGGACGAAAACCTGTTTCGTCTAATTTGGCGTCGTGGTTTAATTTTGGTCAAGCCACCAGTAGTCGTTTGGAGGGGGGGAGGTTTTTTTACATCTTTAATGCAGGAGATGAAACCCCCCCACGCGCCTGTGTGTTCTGTACTCTCACTCTTCATTTGTGTCGCCTGCTCACACAACTAATTATTGCATTCTGTGTAGGGGCCAAAAATCAAGTTTAGTTTTAAAATGTATATGTCTTCGTATAGACACGTCTTTATCACTGGGTAGAGAAGACTTTATATTGAGAACAAAGGGTTTTAAATGTAGTGCAGTTGACACAACTTATGGTTGACTGGTGCTGTGTATATGCCATGCATGTGTGCGCAAGGCACGTTGCATATGCGTATGATTGTCTCTAAAATGCAGGCACTGTCGTTGGTAGGGCACATTCTTTCTAGAAAATTGGTCAGAGAATATGACTGATTAACATCAACAGCACTGCAAGACTCCTGTGCCGCACCCAAACGCTGCGGTTTCATTTTTCCTGTCGCTACCTCAGTAGCGACAGGACTTTACATTTGTTTTGCACTACGTAAAATACACGTCTACGTGTATTTTCTGTAGCAAATTTGTGTGCGTGTGTATATGTAATTTTTTTACCGTTATGTGTGTGAAGTGGCCAAGCAGCCAACCAGCTAGCTTCGTTTTGGTGTTGCTAGGTAGGTTACTGTAGGGCCGAAATGGCCAGATAGGTGTTTTTTATTGTTTTTAAGTCCCTAGGCAGGAATTTTTCGTGACTGACCCTTCAATTATCGGAAACCAAATGATGAATAATTAAATTACTTCCAGAATTATTTAAAATAAGCATCAAAAAGGAGCAAAAATCGTCCCAAAAGTAAGCAAAGCGCACCTTGACAGTGGCCACAAAGTATTTAAAAGTATTTAAAAACAACAATCAAATCCAATCAAAAAATTTTAATAATAGTTTGGCATTAACAGTTTTATTGATAGTTAATTGGTCGAGTAAGCGTTAACTTACAACAACTACTTAGCAAACTATCTGTTAACTTTTACTGTAAACGGAACCTGAATCAAATTATATATACAGGCTAAAGCCCGGTCCAAACATTGTCCGTAACAGTCTCATTTATTCTGTAAGCTCAATTTTTAAGTAGTTTCTGTGCAAAACTTTGGAAAGCAAGTTTGTTGTGTGTGAGCTAGACTGGAAGACGCTAACTACTGCAAACAAGAGTGCATTTACAACTTCTTTACTGACATACAGACACAAAATACGGACAGGTATAAACCAAGCTTGAGGCTTTCTAGACCATGGTGTAAATTTATAATTCATTTATGCATTGTATTTTTTTCATGAACATCCTGATCGCTACACACAACAGGCACTGACCGATCATACCGTTTTTGCTAAACCCTGTGGTGGGTCGGTTCGTCGAAATTTGAGCCCTACTTATGTAGATAGGTTTGGAAAGTTTAAGTCATGCACACACAATTAAAAGCTGAGGAATTCGGAGGGGAGCCGTCAACAGAGGGGGAAGCGCTACGCAGTTTGTTTTTAATTAGGGAACGAAATGTGCAGATGGATTGGGGGTCAGAGTGTGTAAGGCTATGCCTCTCTTCGTCCTTCATAAAGTCCTTCGTAAATCCTAAATCCTTCATAGTTATGTATTCGATGTGGGTGCATGCGCTAGATAACCTGTCTGTGAGTATGGGCACACCCTATGATTGCGAGTAAACCAGGACACCGTGTGCGGACGTTGAATGAGGTAGACTTGGAGGCCTACGTTTAAATATGGTATCGGGTAATGGCTACGTGAGCAAGGTGCACATAAAGTTTTACCGTTTACTCCTTTCTTTGTTTAAAAGAAAGTTTAATGGCTGAATAATTGGAGCTACAAGACTTGGGTGTTGTGATTTAGTGCTTAGCATTTTCCAAGAACATATAAAAGTCCCCGGCTCGATACTCTACAGTTCTACACCTCTTTTTTTCTTTTTACCTCTTTCGAAAAATAATCCTTTTTGTAACATATTAATATTTAACTTCAATCGAAAAAAATTTTACAAACAGTTTTGCAAAAATACCGAAAAACCTTTATGAAAGTAGAAAGAATATGAGCGACAGGTTCGACTTCTTTAGAAGGAATTTCTTCCAGCTATTCTATTCTACCGATTATACAGTTGCACTGAAAATTACTACTGTTGGACAAGACTGCAATACTGCTGTGGCCATGGATCAATACTCAATAAATTTTGCATAAAATTGCTGCTTGTTGTTTCACTGTCCAATATTTTTGGGGTGTTTGGGTTTCCCGCGCAAAAGTGTCTCCAAAATATTTTCTCTGATACATTGCCAAGGCGAAAGTGTCCCCCGGACAGTTTTGACTAAACAAAAGTACCATCTTAACAAATATGTCAGGACCAATGTGACACGTATAGATATGACTGTCTTGCTAGCTTACACGACAAAAGATAGATATTTAAGTAATATAGCGTAATAAATTAATAAATAAACCAAAATGCTCCAGTTAAACTGAAGTTGTATAATTTTAGAAACCATTTTTTGTCGCAAAAATATCATCAAGGACTACAAAATATGATAGCTACATTTAGAATGCAACAAAATACATACATACGTCAGCAGCTAAAACTTTTTCTAAAAAAGAGACGTATAGTGATAATAAAATACATTGTTTGGACAAAGCAATAGGTTTTTATAAGCTGTAATTATATGTAATTTTGAGAATATGATGACAACTTAGGGCCTATTCCTTTACCGGATTAAAGGGTTAATTATAATCGGACTAAACGGTTTAAAAATTAAGCTTAAAAATGCCATTCCAAAACCTCCGGACTAAACGGACTTAACTTCTAGCGCGCTGGTTTTTAATAAAATATTAATTATTTTTTATGTATTTTTTATGGGTGCTACAGTTAAAGTTTTTAATTAAGCCGCTGACTTATTTTAACTCGTTTAGTACATTTAGTCCGATTTGTCATTCCAAAACCTCGGACTAAAATAAGTCCAGTCCGTTTAATCTGGTAAAGGAATAGGCCCTGAGTTTCGTGACTGTTTTTTAGCCTTGACTAATTACAGAAAGACGGAAAACGAACCCACTCTGAAAAGATTGGAAGAAAGGAACAACAACAAAGGTTGAACTTTTGCTCTGGTTAAAGGAAAGGCCAACAACTTGACTTCAAACAACACTTGTTAAAAATTCATTGTTCACTGAAAATGCGTGGTTGTAGTCCAATTAGAAGTATTACCTAAACGATATAGCAGACTGCACAATGCAAATACAGAGAACGAAATCACAATAACACAGTGTAAAAAGCACTGGAAAACTGAAAATAATAAACTGACATATTAAAAAAAGTAAGTTGTCCGTCTGAAAAATATCTTATGACAGACAGATACAAAAATAGTTTATCTGCAAAAAAAGTTTCATAATTATCAAGGGAGTTAGTAGCAAAATAAAATAGGTACATTACCTATGTAGATGATAACTTTCGTCTAGGATGCATTTTCGTGAAAGTCAAAAAACACTAATTTTTGTCTGAACTCATTAAATCGACAAAACTGTTGTAAAATCTAATTTTCTATAAAAATTAAATTTAAAAAAAGCCGGAGTTGGATAAACTTTATGCAAACCTGGTCAGTCAGTCCAATTTAGACATTTAAGGTCTGTCGGTCACAGCCTTTAGTATTTCCAGTATATTTTCTCATATAATAAGCAATGCAGTAAATGAGTTATTGAAAATGAAATGAATAAAATCTTGGCTGAATCGACGGGACTTCTAGGACGGATTTCACAAAGGTGGTTTTAGTAAACCATTGGTTTTACGTACGTTTTGCATCATTTGCAGTTCGTAATTTCAATACGACATTCGCCTGCTTCGTTACGAATTTCGTAGATTTTCTTAAACCATGGTTATTGCTCCGTTCAAGTTTCAGCAAAACCGGCTATGCCGTAGATTTTAAATTTGAATGAAGCAAAAACCCTGGTGTTAAAAAATTTACAAAATTTGTAACGAATCGGGCAACAATTTCGTAATGAAAATACGTGAAAATCATATGAGAACGTACGTAAAACTGTGGTTTTATAAAACCACCTTTGTGAAATCCACCCCTAAGGTTTGACCAAAAATGCTGGACCCTGAGAGATAACGAAACACGTGGTTTAACTATGAAAAAAACTAATTTCAATCAACTAGAGTACAACAAGTAATCGCGAAAATGACGACATCTCTTTCGTCTCAGGTGTTTTCAGCTATTTTTGGTAAAACTTTAGCTCATAGTCCTAACGCTTTAGCGCAGATCCTAACGCTCTAGCGACTAAGGGCCTATTCCTTTACCGGATTAAAGGGTTAATTATAATCGGACTAAACGGTTTAAAAATTATGCTGAAAAAAGCCATTCCAAAACCCCCGGATTAAACGGACTTAACAGCTAGCGCGCTGATTTTTAAGTCTGTTTAGTCCGATCAAGCTGGACTTAATTTTTCGCGCTCAACTGTTTAATTCGGTAGTTTTGGAATGGACCAAATTTATAATCGGACTAATTTTAGTCCAGCTGAGAGTTTAATCCGGTGGTAGTTTAGGAATGGGATCGGACTAAAAAGTTTAATCCGGTGGTAGTTTAGGAATGGGTTCGGACTAAAATTAAGCCGCAGACTTATTTTAAACCGTTTAGTCCGTTTAGTCCGACTTGCCATTCCAAAACCGCGGACTAAATAAGTCCAGTCCGTTTAATCCGGTAAAGGAATAGGCCCTAAGCTAACTGACGAGTATAGCTACCGCTCTTTCAGTATTTATAGTAAATAAGCTAGCTCACTTGCATATGCTAACGCTAATTCTAATCGCTTTTAATTGCAGACGGCTTTTAAAGTTATTTATCGGGCAAAACAAAGTTTGGAACAAATTCAACAAGTAGGCCTCAAAAGGGGCAATGTTCCTTCACCGGTGTCTACCTTTCAAGTTTAATTGAATTGTATCTATTCCCCTGCTGTACACTACATTGCGTAACTTAGGTACTTATCCTACTACCTACGTATGTACGTACATTTACAAAAAAGTGCTGCAGGATGTTAAGCATCCCGCTGCAGCGAGCCATTCAGCCCAAGTTACGCTTTGATCTGAGCTGAGCACATCAGCTCTAAGAAGCGATAAACCGTGTTATCCAGGGGCTCTTATATACTGCTGGTGAAACATTACGGTGCCAAGGCTGAAAAAGTACACTACAACGCTCTACATCGATTATTGATTTTTATGCATATACGCAGACAAAAATCAGCAGCCAACTCCCAGGCTGAAAACACACACAAAACATATAGGCTATGCAGCCTGCTCAGCAGCGGTTAACGCTGCGAACAGTTAGTTTCAAAACAATAGTTCCTTCTCTAGAAGGAACAAAAAACACATAAGAAGACATGTTTCGCTGGAAAGCATAAGGCTGGATCTGACATTTACATGGATCTGAATTTTTTGGTTTACATTTAAGTTTAACAAAAAAATCCACAAAATAGTCATGAAACTGTCACGAATTCGAAACAAATCATCGGATTTTAATCCTCGAAAGCAAAGTTTTTATGAAAGTCAGAAACAGATAAAAAAACACAATTTTATGTGACCAACAGTGCATTAAGAGTGTCTCTTTGATATAGAAGAAGAGTGAGACACTATTCAGCCTGCCTGTGTTCTAGCGGAGGTAGATTCGCTACATACCTGTTTTAGTTTTCTTCAAAAAATGTGGACAGGTGGGCAGCTCAGAAGCAAGCCCCCTGTGTCCGTGCTCCAATCAGCATTCAGGTAAAAATGACCGCAATGTCTGCAATATCCGCCTGACTGCTGATTGGAGCACATCTGGCCAATCAGAACAAAGATCACTTCTATACTTGTTTAAGAAAACAAGTAGGCTGATTTCGACCATCTTGTTGTGTTTTATCATCATAGGCAGACAAGAGAGTGTCTTACTCTTCCTCTATAAAAGTGAGATACCATTATGCACTTATCATGTGATTCTGTGCTTTTATATAGGATCTGTGCGGTCAGCAGAAAGTATCACTCTGTAATAGGCAGATTATTTTCCAATAAAACAGATATCGAATGAAGCAATACATACAAAATGTGTGATAGTGTTGCTCAGAAAGGATATATTATATTAGCATATATTTCGCTAATGAGAAAAAAGTGTCAAAAAGAAGTCTAGTATAAACTCACCAAATAAGCTACTAGAGTCAAAAACGAATGTATATATATATATTATTATCTGTTTTTGTGTATGTTTTTTTTGTTTTTTCGTACGCCATGTAAATACTGGGCTTATATTGCGGTAATTCAAGATTCAAATTAAAGATGAAATACAGTTTAATTTAATCCGTTAAATCCAGTCTTGGTTGCGGCCCTAAGCCTATGTAATTAGTTTGCTGTGTAGTAAATTTGAACGATTTTGGTGTTACCAAGAGTACAAAATAGGAATAGTATGACAATTTCCTAGTATGGCTTGGGCCCTGCGTCCAGTAGTTACATAGAAGCCATGAGACAATGAAAAATGGCCTACCCGTCATTAAAGTTACTTCAGTATCATATTATTCAGGTATTTCAAATTTATGACAGGTCCACCTCCACAGACATTATGTTTCACAACAACCAAAATATCAAACCTCAGAAGATTGTAGGAGTGAAAGGTAGATAACAGATTAATGAAATCAGGTAGTAATATAAATTTATTAAGTGATTGATCCTAAATGACATGTTTACCAACACAGTGACAACAAACAGCTTGAAAAACAGTGACTTAGTTCAAAAATACGTGAAGAAGTTTCAGGTGCAAATATTACAGTAAATCTCAGTAGGGAAATTAAAAATATGAAATAAGAAAATGCGTGTGTAAAGTGTTTAGTTATACGCGAATCCTACAGATCGGAAATAACTTAAACTATGGGGAGTGAGCCATCATCTAAGACCAACTGAATTTCAGCTAATATTAATAATTAAATGTATTATCCTATCCTTATTTTCATTAAAAACATAATGATAATATCTTTGGAACCGCAAATGGTAGAAATTTTTTTTGCACCACCAGATGCGCAACAAAATTTTGCCATTGCACGGCCTTTTAATTTTTAAATAATTTTCAATTAACGCTAGTTTTACGCGTTATCGGCGCCTTAAAGATAATATATATCAGTCCATTACAATTACTTTGAAAAAAAAACACCTGTCCTTGCTCAATGTAAACATTGAACTTGTGAGTACGATGCTAGTACTACATCAAACCTTTTTTAAAACCCTTTTCGCCGTATTGCATACGATGAAGTCGCTTCACAAAAATTTTTATCAACAATAAATGACTTCATGCTGTGCATCTGGTGCTGGTCAACCTAGTCTAAACTAGACGCACTAGACTTGTAATAGAATTAATTAATTAACAGCTAATAATACTAACAATAATAGCATATCGAGAACGGGAACATCTCCCTCTATCGAGTAGCGAAAACCCAAATGGAACGTGAAAAAACAGGAAAACTTTCCCGTTTAGATATTTGACATGACGGGTTACATAAATAAGCCACTACAGTGCAGTCAAACTATTACAGTGTTTATACATCAATCACAGTACACGTAAACGTCTAACTTAAACTGACAACTTTGTTTACCATGGACCAATTTTGTAATTCAGTTTAGACTCCTGTTACTAAAACAAAGAGAAATATACACTGTAAAAATATAAAAAAAACAGTTCTACCGAAACTATTATTAAAGGCTGAAAGAAAGGTTTATACCAAAACTAAAACTAAAACGAAACTAAAATCATTTGGCGGAACAACACTATTTACCAAACAAGAGTGCAAAAAAGTTTCACTCGCTGCCTGCTTGGTCTGTCTCTGGCATCGTCGTCAATTCCGACCTATTTATCTCATAGCCAGGTTGCAAAATCTCACAAAATGTTTACTTTTTTTAGGTTTTTCTTGTTTTGGTTGGTTGTTTGGTGTTTGTGGTGGGGGGGGGGTTTTTTTTTTGTGTTTGTTTTTTTTTGTTTTTTTTTTTTCTGATCTTTTATCTAACCTCAATAAGGCAATACTTATCGTAGCCTAGAAACTGTGTGACCATTTTGCATTACTATTAAAATATTTATATCCTAACAATCACTATCACAACATGTCTTGCAATTTTAGGGTACATTTTCACGTATCACGAACTAAATACCCCAACTAAAACGGAGGATTTTGCAATAGCTGGATGTTGCTGACTTTCGTCTAATATAGCAGCTAGGGCAAAAAAGTTAGACCAATTCCATTAAAGTTAAAGTTAAAGTTAAAGCAAGGCCAAGGCTTTAATTTAAGTTAAAGTTACAGTTAAAGTAAGGCTCCGGTGCTAATTTAAGTTAAAGTTAAAGTAAGAACAAAAACAATTACATTTTTGTAACTTTTTTTAAATAACTTTAATGTTAAAAGTAGGGGAGTTTTAATTTAAGTACAGTTACAGTTAAAGTAAGACCTCTAACTTTTTTGTAGTTAAAGTTAAAGTTAAAGTATAAACTCTAACTTTTTCGCCTCGTTATGTCGTGGCAACTCATAGCCAGTAGCAATTTGACTGCACATACCGGGATGGGGTCCAAACTACAAAGATCTATAGCCTGTGGTGCGGGGGTTCCTTGTTTCCACTTAGTTGCAGTCGGGCAGGTATTGTGTTATTCAGTCGGTGATACATGAAAATTAAGCCCAATTTAAAATCGAGCTAAAAGCATTCCTAGTTGTATATTATAAAATAACATTAGTGCCAAGTAAATGATGTAGTTGCCATTAAATTAACCTTTAAACAAACAAGTTGCCCCTAAAAGGGGCAAGGTTCCTCCCCAGAAATGTTCCTTTTCATAAAACCAAAAAAACAAGGATTATATATATGAAGTTACTTTATAATGTTAATTGTAGAGGGGTCTTGTTCTTGTTCTGACGTTTGGAGATGGGGTTCGAATTCATAAAAATTTCCAGTTCTTTTGTTCAAATATTTACTTCTGCTACGCGTTTTACAGCCACCACGAACGAATTTTTGACTCGCCGACCACCTTGTTTTAATTGCAGCAAGAACGAGGAATTTTCCCGTGAGGTCAAGTCGTAGGGGGTTTGTTCAAAAATCTTGAATCGGGCAGGTGGCATTTTTACATGTATGCTTGCGGCAAATGATACGTTGACATGAACGAAGTAAACTTTTTAAAAGATTTGTTCAGATTCGCAAATAAATTTTTGCACCTTTGTAGGTTTACCAGTCTAATTAACTAGTATCATGCCTAAATTTGAGTTGCAGCAGAGCTAGCGTGAGTTTCTCCTTCAGCCACACAAATTGAACTAGCCGCAATATGCTGCAACGTAATTTATGGAATCTGAGTCAAATAGTATTTGTCAAAACCACGATGCCTCAGACAACCATCTAAAGTTATCAGCGCCCAGACAATTCACACCAGTTTCTCATTTTCTCAATGCCCAGACAAATGTTTTCGAAAATTGAGAGCATGACTGTTCCGCAGACACAGTCCGCAAATGTTCTGACAACAAATCTTGACCAGGTAGATACAGTTTCAACATCTTTATCAGCTTAATCAGCGCAGAATACCAACACAGAGCACTACCAATTGTCGCCTCTTGTCGATCACAGACAGACTGACTACTGTCTGGCTGGAAAATCTAATTAGCATAAAGTATGATTATTACCCAATTAGAAACGGTAAAACACACTATGTCCGTCTTTGTCTAATACGTTATTGGCGAACATTATTTTGCTAATTTGCATATCGATTCGCATTGGATAAGAACGTCCAGCCAGACACGTCATTGTCAAATTGAAAGTGTAAACAGGGGGGTCCTTCCAAAAGAAATAAAAGAATGCATAACAATGATATTTTAGTTAAGTAAATAAAAGTTTTATTAAACTTTTTTGTCTTGTATTTGTGTCGATCGTTCATATTCAATTATTTTTTCTTTTCAGGTTCAAATTTAGTTCAGTTTCAGCTGGCACCCCCCATGTGGCAAAAATATAGCCGGCTGTTTGGGGGCTAGGAACACACACAAAACATAGGCTAAAAGCTGCTGCATAATTTGCACATTTCTGTTATCGGAGCAAAAACCGATAACAAAGGTTCCTTCTCTAGAAGGAACAAAAATAGTGAAAAGTAATCGCAGTTAAATAGTAACAAAGCATTGTATTAATTATTTTTAATAACTAAGATAACTTAATCTATCTTCAAGCACGGACTGACACCTAGGATTACTATTTTTCTAATTATAACAGACTAATACGAGACTAAGATACATAGCTAACCGTTGGCAACGTGTTCTTTAGCTAAAAAGTGAAAAACAACTTTGTTTTATTTTTAACAAAAATATGCTTTTATTTTAGTTTCAATGTCAGGATATGAAACTACTTATACACGAACTTGAGCAACAAACACTGATTTTTTGTTTAAACAATTTTAGCATAAAATCGGAAATCGGTTAATCAAAAAATCCATCCACGCAGTAGGTTAGGTTAAAACATAACATTCTGTCTTTGAATTGGACACCAGACTATCAGTTGAATGCATAAAGGCAGTCTAAAGGCAGTCTTAGCTAAACGCAGTCTGGACTAGGTTTAACAAAACTAGCCTAAGACCATCGTTACGAAATATCAGGTGATTTTTGCACACGCTAAAGATGTAAAACGAACTCAATACAGAATTTATGTGTAGTTGCGAGGTACATAATGTGTATACCCAACAGTAATGAGTACTAAACCAACAGCATTTAAAATATATTTTAATTAAACTAAAAGAACTAAACAACTCACACAAATCTACCAACAGCAACCAAAGTTTAGTACCTAGATATTACAAATTAATAAGAATAACTACCACCCTAATTAAAACCAATGTCAACTTTCCGAGTGTAAATGAAAACAATGTCAGCCTAAAAACAATGTACCTAAAAATAGGCACATGGGTACATATATATGCCATAGCTTTCAAGTTTAACGAGATTATTATCAGACAAATAAACTTTTTGCGGAAACGCGAACACTTAATTCGATTTAGTTGTAATTTCATTATCAGAAACAAGTGAGGTGAATAGCTAAACTTCAGAAAAGCCAGACCAGTAGAAAAGCTCTGGTGAGGGTGGATATCACTAAAAATCTGGTTTAAAGTGGTATTTATAAAATTTTTTAAAGCTGTTTTTGAGAGCGAACGGTGAAATGGAACTGTGATAATTGTTTTTAAAAAAATTGACTAAAAACTAAACTTTCTTCAGTTGAAAATAGTTGAAAAGTTCACAGTTTAACGGTACTGTGGTAGCTAACTTTTTAATTTAAAGGAATACGTCACCAGATTTAACGGATTAGACTTATTTTTTAAATTACATTTATTTTTTTATTTTTTGTAAAGAGAAAAATTTTTAATACCTTTAATTATGTTTCTTCTTACAAATTCTCAGGTTTTTTAATTGACTTTTTATTGTTTTTAAATAAGGACTGAGCTATATATGCAAGGTGACATAAGGATACAGCTGACATTTTATGCGCAGACGCCTGCAGACGCCTGCTTTAGTTAATAACAGAGATCCTGAAACTAAATAAGCAGTTTCAAGATCCTATAGAATGGAAAATGACACAATAAAAAAATAGTAATCGTTATTGTAATATTACGGTAAGAACACATAACAGTAGTTATGAGAAATTGGTGGACTTCGGATTTTAAAAGGTTGTATGGATGCACAGATAAAGTTAAAACCTATGTAAGACAATACTAACCGAAAATAAAACAATTAGATGTGAAGGATTGTGTTTCACTGCGGAAAAAGGGTGAGGGAAATACGCTAGAAGGGTGGAGCGTCTTTGAAAACGGCTAACGCTTGAGGAAGGTTGGAATTAATTTACCGACAGACAAAAGTAAATAGAAAACTTATCAGGTTAATTTAGCACAGAGACTGAAATTGAAGTTTCTAGGGAATTTCTGGGGCAGGGGAAGAACCAAATGTTTGCTTATCATTTAAAAGCAACCGTACTAAAAGAACCGTTTCCGGTAAAAAACTGTAATGTTTACGGTACATCAGCTAGTAACGGCTATTTCAATGTGTTGTAAATGAGAAACAGGGCCTTACGAGAATTGGGGGCTGTGGTATAGTGGTTAATAGCATTCTTTTGTCCTCGCAAGCGGCCCAAGTTCGATTCCCTTTCTAAATTTCGGCCTCCACTTTGTTTCAACAAATGAAAGGTTGCGCTTAGAGCCCGTTTCATATAGCTGTCCTTATCCTTGTCCCTCAAGTTTGTCCTTAAGCAGTTGCAAGAAAACTACACGGCTAAATGAGCTATTTTTGTGAACAGAGTTGGGATCAAGTCCAGTTCGTACGCAAAATAAATTCGTCGAAATTCTTTCGTCGATGCTGCAAAAACGCTGGTCAAAAACTGGTTTGTTTTGCTAGTTGTTTTTATATTTTTTTATCATTCAAGCATTCTGCATCACGTACAAAGTATAATTACTTATATTCACTACCTATTTGCCTGTAAATGTTTTTTACTATCTCAGAAAGCAACCTATGTGTAACTGCATGTTGTACGTATATTTGCTTTTTGAAACCATGTGCCCTTTTGAGTCACCTTCGCCTAAAATTGAGGTAAGTCTACTGCTTATTTTGCGGGACATCGTAAGTGAAGACTATCTATTTGTATATTCTTTGTTAAGGTATCATTAAGGTTTACGGTAAGTTAATGACAGGCGCAAATGACTCAACAATGGAAAAGCTAGAGAATAAGTTTGTGCAATCGGGCATAACTTGCTATCGCTGTCTTTTACAACAACAGTAAAGCATATGTGCTCAAAGCGTATAAAACTAATTAGTATAATCATTTGTGAAACTTTTGCCACAGTTAAGCTCATGTAAAAAACGGTTGGCTAGAAAATAACAATGCGAGAGTGAAATTGTGAGCTAAAAAGGACATTAATTTCAAAACATTCACAACATGAATCAGCATTTATGTTAACTATATATTGCAAACGAATTCACGTACAAGAATTTTCAATTTGCATTTTCTTTCATTCCACTTTTCCAGAGGTCATAAATGACGCGCGAAGTATTTAATTAATATTTCCAATTGCAAACACCAAACAGCTTCCAGCTACTCTCGTGAGCATGCCAAAATTACCTAATCCTTGTTTTTAAAGTGATCACAAAAGTAAATATTATTGACGAAACACTAGCAAATTATGTTGTTGTAATGTCACTAATAAAGATTATCTGCATAAATCCCGGTTAATACTCGTCCTTGTCCTTCTCCTTATCGCTTTGTCCCTAAGCAACTCTGAGAAAAGTACTATGCGAAATGTCACAAGTTTTGGCATAAACGAAATTGAAACAACTACAAGTGCGTACGCAAATAAAATAACTGAAAAGATTCTGCCAACTCGTCACAGCAGCTGACCAAAATTTGTCCTTGTCCCTGTCCCTGTGTCCTTAAGGACAAGTATGAACCGGGCCTAAATATATGTTGGAATAGACTCTAAATGTCGCCGATAAAATTGGCCTTGAAATTAGTTTCCCTAAACATTGCGCCAAAAACTATAATTAGTTCCTGTTCATTACGTGACACACTGTCGCAATTTCGTGGAAACACTTGTAAGCTTGAAAATTTTTATTTTAACTAGAAGTGTATTTTCAAACGTTGCAAAAAATAAACGTCCTTAAAATATAAAAATTTGTTACTCCAAATGCGGATTTGGTATAAACTTTCTTCGAACTTAGTGCATACTATTGTGCAGATTACAGTTAGACATAACATGGACGAATATAACTACAAATCAAATGCAAATTTGACATGTCTACAGTTGCAGGAACAAGCACGTCTTGCGAGTAAAGTTACACCAATTTTCGATCGATTTCCTCCTCCTTCATACTTAGGTACGACGCCGAGGATATTCTTCGAATATAAAATGCGGCACCAAAATTTTAAAAGCCAACAGATTTAACACTGCAAGCCGCAACATGCTGTTCTGTAGCAGTATGATTTCAGACTCTGGGCCGATTTCACCACGGTGGTTTTTTACGTACGTTTGCATTTTTAAAAACCACTCACTGGAATTAAATTCACCCTTTATGACAGTTTAAGAAGCTGCAAAAAGTTCATGTGAAAAAACCGTTCACAATGAGCAAAACCCAAAAGTTGGGTGACAACAACAGTTGCTAAAGTACATAGCTTAGCTGTTGATAATGTCTTCACAGCTCAACTACATGCATAGCCGTCACAAGGTACGCTTTGCCAACGGCTTCAGAATGTCTTGGTACCGGCGCGCTGATATTCAATTTAGCAAACATTAGTAGTATACGCGGCGGCCTCATATGCGGCGGCTGAGGCCGCCGCATAAAAATGTTAGCAATCTAGTATATTCTAGAATCAAGTTACATATCTGTGTATATGAGCACTGCATTTTCAGAAATTACTTTAGAGGAACGCACAGGGCCAAATATGAAGAACCAGGCTTACATAATCTTCCTTACAAAATAATAAACTATGTACTATTTCTCTTTTCCTTAATATGAATATAAACGGATAACAACAAAAGTGGTTTATCGGCATTAGCTAACGGCAAAGCTCTGAATAAAAGCATTGACCTAAATAAAATTAGCTAAGGACGTTCCAGCTCAAAGTAAAAAAAACCACATAAATAGCTAATCAGATTAATTTGGTCAGGCAGTTTTATCGCTTTCAAGTTTGCTAAGACCTTACGTCAACAAAAATCAGTTTGGCCAGAAAATATCTGTGAAGCAGTTTAAAGAAACCATAAAAAAGCCTGAGAAAATTTCACAGACTCAAAAGGCAATTCGACTTATCCATTTATGAGACAATTAAGACAACGCAAAGACCTAACCGGGCCCGTTAACCATCACTAAGCCTAAGCCTGACATGGTATAGTGGTATCCTAAAGTAAGATAGGACACCGCTATACCATTGAGCTACTGGGCCGATGATGAGCTGTCGTAAATCCCTATAAGTACTCTAGGGTGCCTTATCTTGCACACAGAATACTTCATAAAGTTAGTTAGTCTGCAAAGACGACAGGAAGGAGAATAGAAATAACCCAGAGAAAACTTGAACGACCTCAGACAAGACCTCTGACTAAGGAAAAAAGTTTAGTTTTAGCTATAAACATTAAAAAGAGGGGTCATATACTCATATCTTAACTTGAACTTCAATTGAACAAACAAGTTAAATTGCAGGTTATGCAACTGAAACTTCGACTTGTTTTTGATACACCCATATTTACTTTAGAAATAGTTTTTCTGACAAAAAGTTGAAATCAAATTAAAAATGGTAGGTATTAATAGTAGACTCTAGGGTGTTAATTTAAATTTAAAATTAAAAGTACATATTTAATTTCAAACTTAAATAAACACCCCAGAGTGACTAAAACTTTAACTGCAACAACTGTAGCTTGACTTAACAAATTTTAATGAATAAAAATTGAAATCTTCTATGAAAACAGTTTGGGTGGATTTCACAAAGGTGGTTTTACTAAACCATGGTTTTACGTACGTTTTTATATAATTTGCACGTAATTTCATTACAAAATATCGCCTAATTCGTTACGAATTTCGTAGATTTTCTTAAACCATTGTTTTAGCTCAGCTGAAATTTCAGCAAATCAGAAACCTGCTGTGCTGCAGGTTTGAAATTTCAACTACGCTAAAACTAGGGTTTAAAAAATCTAATCATAACGAATCAGGCGATATTTCGTAATGAAATTACGTGCAAATTATATAAAAACGTACGTAAAACCATGGTTTAGTAAAATCACCTTTGTGAAATCCACCCTATGT
>JASANF010012845.1:0-13524 GCA_030248245.1 Trissonchulus sp. WLG1_4 | reverse complement strand
GCATAGTCAAAACAAAAAACACTGACAATCACAGATGTACATGGGGGGGGGGGGGGGGGAAACCCCCCCCCCAGATTTGAAATTCCGGGACAAGCCCCCTCAGATTCGACCCGTCGGGACAAGCCCCCCTCTCTGAAACCCCAAAATCGCTTCAAATCGCCGTAAAATGCTTCAAAAATGACCAAAAAAACAAAAAAATCGCTAAAAATATCGAAATTTCCCAAAAATCTTGAAATTTTTAGGCAAAAATTGGAAATTTTCGCGTTTTTGGACAAAATATCGGGACAAGCCCCCCCAAAGTGTTGGAAACTTCGGGACAAGCCCCCCCCAGACCGAGACCCCGTGTACATGTATGCTGACAATACCTTAAAAGTGAGTTCGTCTTCATTTTCTGCATCCCAGGCGTATAAGGCTTTAACATATCGAAATCTAAAAAAGGAAGATTATTCGGTCAAACTAAACAAATACTATACAAACGATTGGTACTGATTAGCCGAGTAGCCGCCTAGCGAACTAGCAAAAAATGCATTAACTTCAATTTCTAAAGCCCAAAAATTTCTATGAAAAGTGAGGAACCACAGCTGTTGCAATTATTAATAGTTTAAAAAAACACTGTTAAAACACCAACAGTTATCGACGCACCTTCAGTTTTGGCACTTTCCTTTGCAGGACTGTCAACGGGCGGTGAAGTGATTGATCCAACTCTTTTTGCGCCCACCTAAAACAGTATAAACTTTCAAAATTACTCAAATTGTGCAGATAACTTTCACCCATCCTCTCTGAGGTTGATTGTCGTTATCCCTAAACCACTCTATGGGACTGGCAGTTAAACCTAACAAAAATGGCTCTCATCCGCGTCGTCGTTGGCAATGTGAACTAGCGTAATTAGCAAATCTAATCGCTTAATAAGACTGCGACTGCCTACAACGGCTTTTGGACGCAAAATAAACGCAATGGCTCAACTTAAATTTATTTCACTCATGCAAAGGACTTGAGAAGATTTTCAGTTCCTTTGCCAGTAACAGAGGGTAAATTGTCAACCAGCTAATCCTATCGCTTGTGTCGTCCTTTGGCACATTTGGCACAATAAATGCCCGGTAAATCGTTAAATATGAAAAGTCTATGGACAGCACTGCAGCAGAAACTAACCTTATTATTATCACCAGACTCGGATCTGATTGGCTTTAATTTAGCATCTTGTAAAATATCCTTTCCGAAACCGAAACCTTTCACAGGCTTTCGTGGTGTAATTTCTTCACTTTCTACAAAAACACATAGACTGCATTTCAATAAGACATGACGTCTTCATAAAGCATACGAATTTACACGCTATACACGCTAATACAATATAAAAAATACTAACACACCTGTGGCGGATCAAACATGGGGGGCACTGTATGCTACCCCCCCCCCCCCCAAAAAAAATCCCAATTGAATTTGTATATACACAATGCCCCCCCCCCCCCGTTGGTTATTTATGATCCGGTCAAGAAATATTTCGCTGGTGAAGAAGATTTAACTCATAATATCAATAAACCCCATTGAAGATTTCATCTTCAATCCCCCCTAGAACGCACAGAAACACAATCTAACAGAAAAGATTCCTATAAAAACCTAGATTGTCTAATGTCTCACCAGACAGTTCCCCCTTGCCATCACTAGCCGCGCGGTCCCTGGGCGAGCCCCCTCCGCCGCCCTCCTCTTGAGCCAGCCGGCTTCGTCTTGCCTGGGACGTGGGGGGCTTTGAATCGCTGCCCGTGGACTCATGGCCACTGGTGCCCCCCTCGGCACTGCCCAGGTCCACCTCCTTCACATAGTTGGACGGGAATAGTCCCAGTTTGCCATTTAGTCGCCCTGAAAACAGCAATATATTCATATTGTAATGATTAAGACGGGTAATATAATAATAATATACTTCTGTATGTACTCAGTCTTCCCTCAGTGGTCGTTATATACGCACTGAATATGCATTAAATTCCTTACATGAGCATGAATTTGTTGGCGACAGTTACTACTGTGACCGGCTACGACGTCGACTTATGTACGCAAGGATTAACTAACTGGTCCTGCAGGTTCCAGTGATAGAATGTGGAAACATGCGGTGACTGTGACCACCTCCCACCTCTGCTGTGAACTCTGCACACACCCAGCTCGGACAAGACTCTACTCAAAAACTTGCACACAGATTACTCTTTATGCGATTACAACAATTCGTAGCTGGTCACAGTAGACAGGTGTCTGCTGCTCTGGCGAACACCGAATTGGTAAGCAAACATCACTACCTTAACGTGTATTTTCATATCTTAGTCACCAGTCGTAGTAGCAGTATATACCTCTCCACCAGCCGGGTTCTTCTTCGGCCACAAACTCAATGACATCGTTGACAGCCAGTTCCAATTCGTCCTCCTCGGCCGGCGTATAGCTGTACACCACACGCACATGGCGACGACCACCGCTGCCTAAGACAATAGCCCATTATATACACAGATTAATTAGTATACACTGCAATAGCAGGAAGGTTTTGTCAACGCTATCATGCCAGATGATGGGCCTACTAGAGAATACGCAATTCGTTTATTCATATGCTATCACACTGTTTGCTTAAGATTATTCCCAAACATATGGCACCTAGGCCGTAGTCGATTACGTACAAAGTAGATAACCCGCTGACAGATATTATATAACTATATGTGGCCCTAATCTCTTGCTTACGGAGGGAGACTACTTGCGACCGAGTAGCTAGGATTCGATCCTCCAGATCCCTCAGATTAGAAACAAATAATACGCCGTATTTAACCACTAGGCCACACTGGTCACTAGGCGTCTCCCAATTTTCCGGAGGCTTGAGCTAACGAAAACTGCCAAGATTTCCAATTTTTGACTACAATGAGAAATTTTTAAAAAAATCAGGACATTTTTAGCGATTCTTTGACTTTTTGGACATTTTTGAAGCATTTTATAGCGATCTGGGGCAACTCTTGAGTTGTCGTGCTCATTTTTCAGCACCAAACAGGGGCTTGTCGCTTGTCCCACAATTTCAAATCTGAGGGGGGCTTCCCCCCAGACCACCCGCCCACCCCCATGTACATCTGTGGTTATTACTTACTTGTATTAATATATATACACAGTTTGTATCACAAAGCACAATATATACTTATCTTTTGCTAAACTTGAACGGAACCGTTGAGTACCTTTTCTCAGCAACACCGTTTCAGCAGCAGGAGGGGGCGGCTTGGACAGTTCCTTGCTCAGCCGATTGACTAGGTTGGCCACGTTGCCGCGCTGCGGAAGTTCTTCCTTCATCGTGCGCCCAGTTGAACACTGAAACATTGCGTGCGTAAGCCATATCTTTTTTAAGTCACATATCTTTTTTATCGCCCTTCCTACATTAAAAAACAGGGGATCGCGAAGGAGGGGCTGCTCATTCTTCCCACGGATAAAGAGGAGGTGGGGGCCGACCAGTGGCTTAGCCAGAAGGCTCACTTTTCCGAGTGCTGAGGACCTATATATATATATATATATATTTATTTATATATATATATATATATATATATATATATATATATATATATTTCAATGAAGTCCACGCATGTTTTTAGCCCAGATGAATCAACTTTTGCAGCAACAATGGTTGAGTTTAGCCAAAAATTGTCACCAAACAAAATAGGGTTTTTTCCCCGCAATAGGGTTTTTTTCCCTCACAAACTTTGAACAGTCACAGGTCAACCACTTGAGCTTTAGAAGTATAGAGGAAAGGTAACTTTCTTGAAAAATGCAAACGGCGTTCGCCAAAAGTGTTTTTTGTGAAAAATTATGACGTCAAAAATTTGGAAAATTTTGTCACCTTGAAGTTTTTCAACATGCGAAATTTGATATTTCATAAAAAATGCTACAGGCCTCAGAACTGCACAAAAATTGGTGTGGTAAGTCAGTTTGGGATGCGCTTTCCACTTATATACTCAAAAAGGGCCTATGTCTAAAGGTTCGGCCAGGAAGCACTACTCTCTTTTCCCCGCAAAACGCGTAGGGTTTTTTCCCACACCATTATAGTGGACCCATTTTTTGAGTAGAGCATTTTTGCATTTTGAGGGGAACCATTTTTGCTTCAAGAAATCTATTTCATTTTTGGATTTTCTGAGATATGACCCCCCGAAAGCTGAACCCTCAGTGAGGGACGTTTTCGCAATTATTTTCGGAAACCCGTGTTTTCTACGTTCGAAATGTGTTTAAATGGAGTCGGAATAATGTTTACAATTTTTTGGAATCAAAACAAAGGCACGTTGACCCCGTTCCTTCCAAAAAATTGGCCAAACACTATGGCCAAACTCACCAGAAACGTCCAATTTTTGACCAAATTCAAACTGGGCCTCAATTTAGGCTTGGGCTTAGGCTTAGTATCAGGCTTAGGCTTAGATTCAGGCCTAGGCTCAGGCTTAAGTTACTAAAAAATTGAAATTTTCAGGAAAAATTGTGCCAGCTTAGCCTAAAGAATCCTGCCAGGTAAGCCTAAGGCCTTATAACATCGTAGCGCACTCAAAACTATGCAAAAACAAAAATTAGAGCCATTTTTGGATTCAAAATTTGGCCTACGTTCACTTCCCAAAACATTGAAAATACAGTTTTCAAGGGGTCATAGCCATACATGTAAACGGGGTCTCAGTCTGGGGGGAGGGCTTGTCCCGAAATTTTCCACATTTTAGGGGGGGCTTGTCCCGATATTTTGTCCCAAAAACGCAAAAATTTCCAATTTTTGCCTAAAAATTGGAAATTTTTTGCGAAATTCCGACATTTTTAGCGATTTTTTCGTTTTTTGGTCATTTTTGAAGCATTTTACGCCAATCTGATGCGCCAATTTTTGGGTTTCAGAGAGGGGGGCTTGTCCCGACGGGTCAAATCTGAGGGGGGGCTTGTCCCGAAATTTCAAATCTGGGGGGAGCTTGCCCCCCCAGACCCCCCCATGTACATCTGTGGTCATAGCTCAGAAAATACAAAATTATGGATAGGGGTTTTATTACAAAAAATGCTTCCCTTGAGGTTCTCTACTCCAAAAAATAGGTCCACTATTTGGATCAAGTGCAGTTGGCGGGCAAATTGATAGGGCGCTTCTGGTGAATTTGGCCGATTGTTTGACATGAACGGGGTCAAAGTGCCTGTTTTTATTCTAAAAAATTGTAAACATTATTCCGATTTCATTTAAACACGTTTAGAACGGCAAAAAGACCGGTTTCTGAAAAAAATTGCGAAAACATCTTTCATCTCAAAAAATCCAAAAAATGAAATAGGGGTTCTTGAAGCAAAAATGCTTCCCTCAAGGTGCTCTACTCAAAAAATAGGTCCACTATTCCCCCCCAACTGCATTTAACCCCACTATTTTTCCCTCCCCAACTGCACGTCTTGATCCATATTCTACGAGAAAAAAGTTGAATACAGTACACCAACCTCGGTCATGTTTTGCGCTGCACGAATTTGTTCATCGGATCAAATTTTGAACATTCAAACTTATTCAATAATAATATTCAACAAGTTGAGATGCCACAGTCAGAACACTCGAAATCAAAATCTGAAAAATGAAATGCTGTTGACGATGACGATAAAGTATATATATAAGGTTTAAACGTAATTTTTTTAGCAAAGAACCTGGATGGCCGGAAGGGCGTACCGAGAAAATATATGGGGAGACTTTTCAATGACGAACCCAGAAAGGGCGGGCGGGAGTGAAGCGGCGGGGGAAATTATTTTCGATTCTAAATCGATTCCTACCCCATCTTTTAATAAAAATATGAAACCCCCATCGTCAGCCATGCCCCCAGTCTGATCTCTAGTTCCCAAAATAGCAGTCGCCCCTTTTAATAAAAACCTGAGGGAGACTTTTCAATCATTTCTAATGAGCTAAAATGCACTTTTTGACTTTTCGACACAAAAATTAACATTGCAAATGCGAAAGTATAGTTTAAGAAGAAGAAGAAGGTTTATTGAACTGTTTTACACAACGAAAATAATACAGATAGTTTTCACAAAGGATAAACGAAAGAAAACATGTACCCAATAGAACAGTACACAGAAAACACGTTAAGCAAAAACCAAATCAAAACCGACTAGAGACAATAGTATATATATATATACAGGGGCGTAGCCAGGGGGGGGGGAATGGGTGAATTCCCCCCCCCCCCCCGAAATTTTTTCCGACTGAAATTTTACACAAGGGTCCCCCCTTTGGTTTTTATGGTCCGGCCGGAAAAAATTTCTGATACGTCTCCAATTGACCAAATTTGGCCTAAAAATCAAAAATTTCCTCAATTTTTTTCTGGGGGCTGCCGCCCCCAGACCCCCGCAACCTTCTGGTTCGCTGTTTCTTGCTTTTGTGTTCCATTAAAGCGTGTCCACGTGTATATGAGTGCATTTTGCGGTATTCATTTGCTTAATACACTGTTAAATGTATCTTTTTAGCTGTTTTATCGCAGCTAAAATGACATTTTTAGTAAATTTGCGGCTCGTAATGTCATAAATCTTCTCAAAGTTTTCAAATTTGCTAGCTTCTGGACCCTTGTCGGTCCAGCAGTTTTGTAATTTTTGGTGTTTTGAGCTCCAATTTTACGTTCGATGCCGCTCTGGTCAAAAAATTAGCGATGTTTTTTAACGAAATATGCTAATTAGTGTCGTTTTTTGGGTTAAAATTGCAATTACGTGCATTTTAACACATTTCAAAAAATCGAAAAGTCATTCCCCCCCCCCGAAATTTTTTCCTGGCTACGCCACTGTATATATATATATATATATATATATATATATATATATATATATATATATATATATATATATATAGAGTATATATAATATATAGATAGATTTTATAGTATATATATATAGATATATATATATATATATATATATATATAGATACTATATAATATAGATAGAAATTTTTGAAGTTGAAAACGGCAATCAGTTATCTTTTTACGAAAAATTTTGACAGATGGAGACAAAAAGATTTCGTTTGGTAAACTATTCCAAACATTAATTATACGAAATCCGAAACTGTGTAGGGTAATATTCCTACGAGCATACGTGGGATATAACTTTTTTGAGTGACCACGTGTGCCCGCATCCGGTGTAAAACTAAAAAAATCATCAAAGTTCGGGATCAAGTGCAGTTGGGGGGGGGGAAATAGTGGACCTATTTTTTGGAGTAGAGCACCTTGAGGGAAGCATTTTTTGTAATAGAACCCCTATCCACAAATTTGGATTTTCTGTGCTATGACCCCTTGAAAATTGCATTTTCAGTGTTTTTGGAAGTGAACGTAGGCCAAAGTTCGAAGCCAAAAATGGCTATAATCTTTGTTTTTGGATAGTTTTGAGTCCGTTATGATGTTTTAAGGCATCGTCTAGGCTTAGTTGGCAGGATTCTCTAGGCTAAGCTGGCAGAATTTTTTCTGAAAATTTCGATTTTTTATTGCCTAAGCCTGAGCCTAAGCCTAAGCCTGAACCTAAGCCTAAGCCTAAGCCTGATACTAAGCCTAAGCCTAAGCCCCATACTAAGCCTAAGCCCTAAGCCTAAGCCTAAGCCCAAGCCTAAATTAAGGCCAAGATTGAATTTGGTCAAAAATTGGACGTTTCTGGCGAATTTGGCCAATTTTACCTGCAGGAACCCGGTCAAAGAGCCTTTGTTTTGATTCTAAGAAATTGTAAACAATAATCTGACACCATTTAGACACGATTAGAACGGAAAAAACAAGTACTTTGGAAAAAAATTGCGAAAAAAAAAAGAAAACGTCCCTCACTGAGGGTGCAAATTTCGGGGGGTCATATCTCAGAAAATCCAAAAAATGAAATAGGGGTTCTTGAAGCAAAAATGCTTCCCCCAAAATGCTCTACTCGAAAAAATAGGTCCACTATTTCCCCCCCCCCCCCAACTGCATTTAAGGTGGCACTCCTGAAATGTGGGTTTTGGCCATTATTTTGAAAACGCGCAAAAATAAACATGCATCGTAAGAACAAAAGTTGATCAGAAGTGAATTTCCTTCAATTTGATGTACATATCACATAAAAAAAATTTTGAACATTTTTGAGCAAATTTCGTCAAGAAAAATAGATTTTCACGGAAATGCCTTCATAAGCCAGTGCATTTACACGTATGTAATGAATTTGAAAGGCTGAAAAACACTAGCAGTAGTGTTTTACTGAAACGTGATTAAAAATTTTTGGTGTTTTATTGAGTGTGGTATAATTTTTTCGTGAACTAACGCAATACTTTCTGCATGAGACAGAAATATAGTGCGTGTGAATACAAACGCAAATTTTCGGCTTGCGATTTTAAAAAATTGGCTCAACGAAAAAAGTTAACATTTGGCACATAAATGCACCTTGTCATCTTCGAGCGGTCGCAAAATTTGATTTTTGGCAAATCGATAGTATCTAAAAAATTTAGCTAAATTTATGTTTTTCAAAAATCGCGATTTTAGTGTTTTTCGATATATCAATCATATTCATCAAAAATGAGTTTTTGCGACCGCTCGATCACGTTGAGGCGAGCAAAATGAGCTATTGATTGTGCAACAGTTACTTACTTGCGAAGAGAAATCGCAAGCCGAAATTCCACTCACGTTTGGTCTACAGTGAATGCTAATTTGTATCAATCAACTTCATTTTTTGTATTTAGGCATACTTTTACACCAGCTTGCCATTGTGTATCTAAAATTGGCCCCAAACTGCCGTTTTTTGAAAAGTCACATTTCAGGAGCGCCACCTTAACCCAAAGTTCGAGCAGATTAAACCGTTTACAATTCTGTAGGTTAACACAAGATCTCTAACTAGTCGTCTCAATTCTAGGGATTCCATAGAGCAGATTTCTAGCCTTGTGACATAAGGTATATTCCAGAGACCTTTTACTCTCTTTATAAATCTTCGTTGAACATTTTCAATTTTATCTATATCTTGCAGCAGAAAAGGAGACCAGAATTCGCAATTATATTCTAATAAAGGTCGTACATGAACTAAAAATATTTGTCTCATAAATTGAATGTCCCGACTGTTGAAAGTTCGATAAATCAAACAAACCTTGGAAAAGGCCCTAGCGGCAACAGCAGCACAATGAGTTGAAAATTTCTCGAGTTTAAATAGGGTTCGATATAATACTTAAAAATTTAAAATAGTAGAAAAGTAAAAAAAACAATACAAAAACACAATAAAAAGTGGCGATTAAAACAAGATAAAATACAAGAACAGAGTGAACACAAAAATATAAAAACAAACAGCAAACAGCAGAATGAGCAATACGCCAAGACCAAAGGGACAAAGTAAAATTTATGCCAAACTAGATAGAAGACAAGATATCATTGAAAGTAAAATACACAACAAAATGGGTGTCTGTAAAAAAAAGTACAATGAAAAACAAGACTAAAAATAAAAAAATTAAATAGCTCACAAAAAAGTATATATAAAATGTAGGCTAAAATGCAAGTATTAAGGTGGCGCTCCTGAAATGTGACTTTTCGAAAAACGGCAGTTTGGGGCCAATTTTGGATACACAATGGCAAGCCGGTGTAAAAGTATGCCTAAATACAAAAAAATGAAGTTGATTGATACAAGGTAGCATTCACCGTAGACCAAACGTGAGTGGAATTTTGGCTTGCAATTTCTCTTCGCAAGTAAGTAGTTGTTGCACAATCAATATCTCATTGTGCTCCCCTCAACGTGATCGAGCGGTCGCAAAAAGTCATTTTTGATGAATATTATTGATATATTGAAAAACACCAAAATCACGATTTTCGAAAAACGTAAATTGAACTAAAATTCTCAAATAGTATCAATTAGCTCAAAATCAAATTTTGCGACCGCTCGAAGACAACAGGGTGCATTAATGTGCCAAATTTTAACTTTCCTCGCTGAGCCAATTTTTTAAGGTGGTAGTGTCGCCAAAGCAGTTTTGCTCAGAGGCTGCAAAATGAGCACTTTTTGCTTTGAAATTGTACGTTCACTGAGAAACTAGTGAAATGCCATATGGTGTCCAATAAATACTGCCAGACACTGGACTACCAATATCTACCAATATTTTTAACCAATCACCATTTGTGAGCCAGACATCACACAATAGAAACATAAAAGTTCAAAAAATCAAGCCAGATATTAGATTGGCCAGCTTGTGAAGTACATGTAATGTTTTGACGCAGAATTTTTTGCCACAAATAAGAAAAGTAAAAAATGAAGGTTTGTTTTTCTTTTGATTTCAAAATAAGTGTCTAAATTTTTTACAATTTATCATTATTGCAGTGAATACTTTACAGGTTACGTACAGTTTCACAGTACAAACAGGCATTACTCCACAACCACTAAGACAATTTGCACTAAATTTTGTGTCCATAAACTAGAGCTTATGTGCTTTTGCTTTGTGTAAAAAATCTAAACAAAAAGTTTTTTAATTGTGACGAAATTATCGAATGTGAATAGGATTTCAAAACGTCATTTTTCCGACTTTGCGACCTCACTGCTAACTGTATGCTCCATCAATTTTTCTGAAACTCGGCAAAAATATTTGCCTTGAAACATATTTTTTAGAATATATAAAGAACAATGACCTATCTTTCACTGAAAAAGTTTTATAGTCGCGCAAAATCGACTGCTTTCGCGACACTACCCCCTTAAAAGCGCAAACCGAAAATTTGCTTTTGTATTCACATTTCACACGCACTTCTTTTAAGCATCATGCAGAAAGTATTGTCTTATTTTACAAAAAAATTGCACCACACTTAATAAAATGCCGAAAATTTTTAAGTACGTTCAAGAAAAACGCAGGTGCTAGTGTTTTTCAATCTTACAAAATCATTACATACGTGTAAATACACTGGCTTGTAAAGCTATTTCCGTGAAAATCTATTTTTCTTGCTGAAAAAAGCTCAAAAATGCTCAAAAAAAATTTTCATGTGATATGCACATCAAATTAAAGGAAATTCAATCCTGAACAACTTTTGTTCTTACGATATATGGTTATTTTTGCGCATTTTCAATATAATGGCCAAAACCCACATTTCAGGAGCGCCACCTTAAGGTGGTAGTAACGTTTTCGACAGTTTTGCAGGAGTAACATTTGACAACTTACGATTAATTTTCAATCAATAATTTATAGTACGCATATTAATTTAGGAAACTATAAATTATTATGACATACCGTATTACCTCGAATAAAGCCCCTGGGGTTTTATTGTTTCGTGAAACGTTTACCTGGGGCTTTATTCAAGGCTGGGGCTTTATTCAAGGCTGGGGCTTTATTGTTTCGTGAAAGGCTTACCTGGGGCTTTATTCAAGGCTAGGGTTTTATTTTTTGTCTGGGTTCCAGAGGGGTCGTTTCTCAACTTTTGGTTTCTTCTAGTGTCCAACAAAACTCATAAAGCTCAAATGCTACGTATGTACTTTCCAAACTGTAGGATTAACGTTTAAAATAAAATCGGTATGTCAACCCCAGTAGGACCCAAACTTCCGTTCGGGTAAATCACTAGCTGCCTGACAAAATTTCTTGCTTTATGACTAGAAAGAATTTCACTAAGGTGGCCTCGCTGCTCTCCCACCCACCATTCACGCAGTAACTTGACAAAACTCTAGGTTAGATTTCAACACCATGGTTTTACGTGCGTTTTGTATGATTTGCACATAATTTCAATACGAAATATCGCCCGATTCGTTACGAATTTTGTAGATTTTCTTAAACCATGGTTTTAGGTCAGCTAAAATTTCAGCAAAACAGAGACCTGATGTGCCCTGAGGGGGCCGCGTAAAAAGAATAATTAGTATCAAGAGCACATAATAGAGAAGAGTATGACACTCTTCCCTATCCTAGCTAATCGGACCGGACGATGCTCCGGCCGAAATAGCGCTTTTACGCCTTGATTTCAGGGGGGGGGACCCTCGTCTCAAAACCGGGTAGTGTTCTGATTTCAGGGGGGGGTGGGTCGTTTCAGCACACCTGCCAGCTAAAATCGGTGGTGTCTTGATTTCAGAGGGGTACCCCCCTGGTTTCAGTACGTTGCCAGCATGGTGAGCGTGAGCTGGTGGTGTCTTGATTTCAGCGGGGGGGTACCCCCCTCGTTTCAGCACACCACCAGCTCACCATGCTGGCAACGTGCTGAAACCAGGGGACCACCGTTTTCGAGCTGGCAGTGTGCTGAAACGAGGGGGGGGAGTAACCGTTCCCTGAAATCAAGACACTTCCTGGTTTTGAGGGGGGGTGCCCCCTGAAATCAAGACATGGTATGATTCGAGGGTGGTACCCCCCCTGAAATCAAGGCGTAAAAGCGCTATTTCGGCCGGAGCATCGTCCGGGCCGGTTAGCTAGGATAGGGAAGAGTCTTGTACTCTTCCCTATTATGTACTCATGTTATCCCGAGTTATGCAGCTAAAAGATATAGCTGTTTTTGTTACTTGTCAAAAATTGGTGCTCGATGAGCATGTCATGTGCATGCGTTCAAACATTCTACACGCTGATATGCGTGTATAGCCTAAATTTTTGTGGGCGCACACATATACTGTGAATAATGATTTATTTTTTCCATAACCTTGCTCAATCCAATCAAAAGCACACGTTTTTAGTATCAAATGAAAGCTAAAGAACTGAGCTTTAATGTGGTACTACTTATTTTAACTAATCTTGAACAAAAATTGCTGAAAAATGACTGTAAACATGACAAATATTAAAAAATTCAATATTAATTTTGAAATTTTATTACTTTCACAGACCGCGCGAGGTAACAACGCGTCTATTGATGCAAATTTTGTCAGATGTGGTTGAGTATTTGCTGAGTTACAGCAGTTACAAAACGGGCCAAAAATGACGTTCTTCAATGGAAAAATCAAAAATAAAATAATCGATAAATTTGGCAGGTGCATGTTATAATGATGTTGTATATATCGTTAGACGCAGAATGGAATGGGCTATCGAATTCTGTATAATACATTAGGTTTCCTGTAATTAGGCGGAAAAAATCGATTTTATGTGAATTAAAATTTTTAACATGGAATTTTTCGAAATAATTTAATTTTATGAAAATCTCCATTAAAAATGCTTTCGAATGATATATACATTATGGGGGTTATCTCAAACGACTAAGCTGCTATGAAGCAATGAAGTTCCATACATTCACTTTTTGGTCAGACTTTAGTTATTCCGCCCCAAGGCGGAATAAAAAATAAGAAAATATTTTACTTACCACGAATTGTAACGGGTAAATTTCATCGGCAAATCGTAATAAGTCGGCGCTCGCCACAAACCATACAACACAACACAACAAAAAACACTCATTAATTTAAAAGAACTTATGAGCATAAATCGCGTTGCGTTCAGGCCGCTGGATGTTTTGTACGCACGCAGGTGGGGCTTTATTCGAGGACGTTTTGATTAAAGCCCCGGGGCTTTATTCGAGGACGTTTTGAATAAAGCCCCAGGGGCTTTATTCAAGGCTGGGGTTTTATTATTTCGTGAACTCCTTTCCTGGGGCTTTATTCAAGGCCGGGGCTTTATTCAAGGCTGGGGCTTTATTC